>JASCZW010000337.1:0-158318 GCA_034211315.2 Aedes japonicus | reverse complement strand
CATCTATTGACGCCACCAAGCCAAACATCATGACACCAGCCGGATGTTTGATTTGAAATTGAATTTCGCTTTTCCGGAACGTTCTCCATTTCTGTTCTCAAGCTATTCGTCGGAGAACAGGATTATCATATTTTCCTTCTTCAACAAGGAAAGCAATCTCTTAGAACAAGTCACTCGTAGTTCCTTGACCCAATCCGAAATCAAGTGGCGTTACACTCTGGCTCTGGAGGATGCATGCAGGGGTCTTCTTTGATGATTCTCCGCATGGATTTCTCCGAAACATTGGCTTACTTTGAGAATTTTCTTATGGAACGCACCGGTTTGCGAGCAATTTTTGCACGGACCGATTTGATCACGTTCGGCGTGCGTGCAAAGCGCGGACGTTCACTTTCCGGCTTCCGCTGCTTAGGACCATCATGCAGGGACTTTTTTATGCGGTAATCTGTTGCCAAATGACACCCTACCACCTTGGCAATCTCTTTCGGCTTCTTCTGGGCGAGCAACAAACTGGTGATCACTTCTGTCGCGAACATTTTGACGAATTTGCAATATAACAAATGGAATCATTGGATGCAGCACTTGAAAAAAAACATAAACAAATACACTTTCGGCAGAAATTAGTCACTAGCTACACGAATTAACCCAATACTTAAGTTTGTACATTTTTGCATAACTTTCTGCCGCACCCTGTATTTTTCGTTTCATTTTATTTCTTTTGTTGGACTTCCGGTTAAATTCATGTATAGAGCTCAAAAGTAATGTACGACAAGTAATGTTCAAGAAATGCTTTTACTCACGGAATTACTTACCTTGTATGCGGCTCAAAAAGGAGGGAAAACTTCGTAATGCTAGTAATGCCTGCCCATGCAATCTAAAAAAAGGGCTGTCATGTTTCCTTGCGGAATAATATTCCGTTCGATTATTCCGCAAGGTAAACTGACAGTTCACCCATACTAGAGCAGTTGTCATAATACATTGCTAGGAATGCAAAAAATACTTCCGGCCTTTTTTTTTGTCAGCTGCATACTAGGCTTGAAACAAAACTGTCCAATGTATTTGACAACAAACTTGTTTTCTTGTTTGATTTTGTTTTGAAAATTCATTTTCTTCATTTCAATCCAATAATTTTAATTTTAAATTAAATAAGTCAATTTTTCTTTGTCAAAAACTTCAACAGATTGAATATTTTGATGGATGTTCTTAAGTTAATAGTTTCATAATACTGGAATTTTCAAACTTAATGCTTTAAAAAGTCAAAAATATCGGAAAACATGATTTTCAAAAAGCCATAACATACGTGAGTCTGAAAATTTCGAAATCAAAATTAATATAAGTCAGAAATATGTGCAGTCTGAATTTTTCAATGTCATAATGTGTAAATGTCCTTTATTTATAAAATTTTAAAGTTTTCAAAACTAATTTATTTGAGAAGGCCGAACCAAAAAAAATGAGACTCATTATTAAGATCAAGGGGCAAGACAGCTGCTCATCACGAGCAATTTCAGTTGCTAAGCAAGAGAGCACTGTCATTTGTTTTCTCTCTGTTTTTGCAAAGCAGCTGTCAAACAAACCTTTCGTTTGTTCACTATTGGACGCACAAAATTTTTAAGGTTTTAAATTTTCTCTATTTATCTAATTATTTTATTTTGAAAATAAGCATTATTTTCACAAACTACACATCTGATATGTTCGGACAATTTGATATCGTATTTAACAATATTACTGTGGGCCTTTGTCGTTTTCAAGAAGAAGTTATTTTGATGTCTCCAATGAAAACTTCTTTAAATAAACTCAAGAATTTTGGCTTGACCTTTTATTTGATATTGCAACATTGCCAGATGGTCAGTCTATGAACTGGTGCTATGGAACATGGGCATGAGAAAATACAAACAATTTTAGACCAATGCACTCAGACCCAACTTTCAAGCTTTTTAGAACCGATGCAAATTACCATTAAATTTTCCTAGTTCCCTCACAATCGTGACAAAGGGCTTGCCGTTGATCCACATTTTGTTGCCATTACCGAAATGTCCACTTTTTTTGCAAACAAATTGGAAGTCCAACTTTTTGAAACCCTGGCAACCGATAAGAACCGATTACGATTGGTTCAATTTGCAGCTATATTGCTCACGAGTTACCCGGTGCATTAAAGTGACTCAGAGTAGAGCGGTCTCACCCCAAGATTAAGATATCCGAATACAGAAATTTTACTTGACAGAGATTTCTGAAGCCTTGCAATGTCGAGGTCAGAAATTTCTGATGGCTGGTAGTTCTGAAGTCAAGCATATAAGAAATTACAACTTATAATTTCTATATGTCTTTAAGCTAAGACATCAGTTTTTTTAGAAGTCAGAAATTTCCGAAACAAAAACAAATAGAGGAGAAGATTTCAGGAGTTTGAATTTTTCTTAATCACAATCTATATTCTAACGTTATGAATTTTTGCTTTTTACCTCATACTTTTGATTTTAAATCTCTGAATCCTAAAAATAATGACTTCTTGAACTTCTGGCTTTGAATATTTTAGGACTCAAATATTCACACTTCTATAAGTGTCTTAATTCAGAAACTTTCAAACCCAGAATTTCTAGAAGTCGTTATTTTTAGGATTTACAAATAAAAATCAAAAGTATAAAATAGGCAGTAAAAATTCAAAAAGTAACGCATGCAAGTTTTTCAGCAGTCAGAAATTCGCAAAATTAGAAATTCAAAGTCAGACATTTCCGAGGTCAGAAATTTCAGAGAGCAAAAGTCACATATAACATTAATAAAAATCACTATGTTTAAGCACATTCATTTCGACCGACATATTTTCTCTTTGCTACCTGAACATTTCTTGGATCGGTTGTATCGTGCTAGAATAGTGAAAAAGGATTAGAATATCCCACTTAAGCGCTCAAGAATGTTAAAAATTACATATAGATGAATTTTTATTATCGTATACATATATCATAAATCATAATTTTGTTAGAACTCGACAGTTCAAGAATCAGAAAATCAGAAAATCAGAAAGTAAGAAATTAGAAAAGTCAGAAAATCAGAAAATTCGAAAATCATAAAATGAGAAAATCAAAAAATCAGAAAATTAGAAAATTCAGATAATCAGAAAATCAGAAAATCAAGAAATTAGAAAATCTGAAAATCCCATAATCCAGAAAGCTGAAAGCAGAGATTGTTATGCTCACATGTTGCATAATAATGCAGTGCTTAACCTTTTCACACAATGTATGCAGAAATATGTTTTATAGAGTAAAAATTAATAAAAATCAAAATACGTGCTGTTTATATTTACAGTGTTACTACGCGCTAGGTTTTTCGCCTGTTACACTGCCAGCACTGGAAACTCGCCGTCTACTAATGACATTCTGGCATCTTGCTTGTTATTACGCTTACGCTCTTCAGTCACATTAACCAAGCGGCAAGAAACTACGACCCAGTGATTTCAATTTCTAAAGACGTCGCATTCAATGCTTCACGTACCAAAACAGTTAATTTCACTAGTTAGATGAGTTCAGGTGCTACTAGGAAAAATTGTAACCATGAAATTGTTCACTCGCAGGGGATGGTAAGAATAAGATAAATGTGTACAACTAACCTAATGAGTGTGGTAATTAAGGCAAACTTTACATATTTTACGCCCGCAGGTGAAGTTGAGCAGGCGTCAAACTTTTTTGGTTTGATGTTGCCACTACTAAATTTAAAGGATTGACTTTTTCGAAACGCATGGAGTAATCAAGAGGAGATTTTTCAATACGAGACATCGATAATTCCAATGGTTGTAAATTTCCTGGGTCTCCATATCGAGAAACACGCGTCGATGACAGAACATCAGCAAATGGCACATAAGTGACAAATCTAAAAGCTATCATGAAATCGTTGTTCGGTAGAAGCAAATGCTGAATCTGTAGACGAATGAATTCTTCTCGGAACTGGACGGAAGGATATCGACGATAAGTTAGCACCTTTGGCACTGGCATAGAATAATTTTATCAGCGGAGGTTTTGAAAAACAAATCTTCAGAAATGGATCGGTGTGTCTTGAAAGTTCTTACCTTTCGGGTCCGTACAGGAAATTTCGACCATCGAAGTATAAGTAGATGCACACTGTTCGGTATCCATACAATACGTTAAAAACGGATCGACCGTGCGAACCAATCTGCTTTGTGTGGTTTGAATTGGTGCATCTGCCGGACGAATTAAATTCGGAATCTGTGGGACATTTTTAGAAAGTGTAGTTAAAAAGTATCTGTGGATAATCATATTCTTGCAAATAAAAAATTACATTTAAAATTCGTACAGGAATTGCGAATGGAGGTTTCGGACGCAGTATTTATACGGGAAGATTCAACAGACCAATCAATTGATCCTTTCTAGTCTCGGGTTGGGATAAGCATTTGTGATAAGTTTGATTCAGAAAAGTTTTGACCTGCATGTGAAGGAATTGTGGGAATATGATGGTTCTCATTTATAATCTCGAATGCACTGAAGCTGAACTCTGTGCCGTTGATTAAAGCAGCTGCATTATTTGTCAATCCTAAAAAATATTAATTCTCAGCTTTTTTTGGCAGTTTTTGATAACAACTTGTTTTCTTCAACGCGAATTTACATAATTTGACGAAATCTCGATAAAACCTTATCCTTAGCAAGTAAAACAGGTAGAAACTATCGACAGCGTTACAACAATCAATGGAAATCAACAACATTATGTCCATTGTATAATTCCAATTTGACATTTTAACGGGAAAAAATATGCAGCGAAATGACTTCTGCTTGTGAAAAGGACATAACGGTTATTTTCAAGTTTTGATAAAGAATGTAATATTAACGCATAAAATCCGTTATTTTATACTTCAAGCTCAAGTCAAAATAGGTATATGGTGATTGAAGTAACCCAAGCAACACCAAACCGTCATAATAAGTTGCAGCAACTTGATTGTGACCCAATTGAGTCACATTGAAGTATTTTTAACTGGATTGCAACAAGTGTGCTACTAGGGAATGTTTGCCTTATTATAATTTTTGGATTTCACAAATTTAAAAAAAATCCGAACTATATGTTTTCAATACAGAAGAGAATTTCAACAGTTATAATTTTTCCGAATCAAAATTTAGAAGTCTGAATGTCTGACTTCAGAAATTTTCAAAGTTAAAATTTCTAGAGGTGGTAATTTTTGGATTCAGAAATTAAAAACCAAAAGTATGAAGTAAGAAGTAAGAATTCAAAAAGTTACGCATTCAAGTTTTCCAGCAGTCGAGAATTTCCTAAGACAGAAATTTCTTATATCAGAAATTTTCAAATTCAGATACTTCCGAGGCCAGAACCCTTCGAAGCCAAATGCTTCAGAAAATAAGCAAAACAATTCACTTTGCTCAGTTCAGTTCGACAGATACGTCTTCTTTTTGCTACTTAAACACTTCTTCAGTTTTTTTGTTCAGTGAAATTGTAGTAAAAAATGATTAGAATATTCCACTCAAGAGATCAAAAATAATTTAAATTAAAAGAAGAATTTCAAATATCATTTATTCCACAAATCAGAATTTTGTTACAAGCTGACAGTTCTGAAATGCAAAAATCAATCAACTTCAATCAACTAATATAAAATTAAAAATGATGACCATTTTAAAATTTAAAATTAAAAATGATGGCCATTACATGACTAGAAATCACTTGAAAATGAGAAGAGAGAATTTAAACCTAACCAGCAATAATTTCATCGAGCTGGTCACCCTACACCCTTCAACATTCCACCGCTCAGTCCCAACCCATGGCTGTCAGTTTTGTAGAAAATAAAATTGAGACATTTATTGTTTTTCAATAAAAATAAATATCCTAAGCCGAAAAGCGAACGCCGCCGCTGCCACCGTGGCCAGCCGCTCCTTCCATCGCAGGCCCATGTTCCCATCTTTTGCGTGGTTTGGCAGTAAAATAAAATCGTTTAACGGTTCAAGTTTTCTTTTTTTTTGCTCGCTTCTCCATTGCCAGCTCTCCGGATCACAGATCCGTGGCCGGAGAACAAACGAATTTATTTATTCATCACAACCCACACGGATTTTCCCGTGTCCGCCGCCGTACGTCGTCGTCGTCGTCATCGCTACGCAGTCAGATAATGTCGAACCGGGCGCGTTGCGGGGACAAAAAAGAATTCCTTGCATGCTGGCTGGTCGGTAATCTTGTTTTCCTTTCGGCTTTGCTTCTTGGTCGTTGTCGTAAAAAGCTGGCGAAGCTGGACTTGATTGTCGTGTGCCACTGCGTTCCATGGATGATTTTTTTTATTGTTTTGGAAGATTCCAGGCTCCCCAAGGATGTAGTGCAGCCACTTCTAGTCTTCTAGATTTGCCGCTAGTACTTGGTTGATTTTAGAGGTTTTCAATTTGTGTTGGAAGCTGCTGAGCTTGAGGTTCGGAGTCACAATTTATGAAATCAAAATCGCTGAAATTCGTTTCATAAATCAACGATCAAAATCATATTTATTACATGATTTCGGAAATTGATTAAATCCCGCCCTACATCTAATCTGAACGACTAATGGGATATTTCAAAATCCTCTTCTGGCTTATCACAAAGCGAAATAATAATAAAAATCAACTGTGGTCAACAACAACTGTGGTCAGGCAAAGCAGAAGCGCAAACCTCGTAAACTCACCTCCGCCGTTTCTCAAATAAACAATCTCTAATTGAATTGCCTTAACCGTCCAAACGGATGATGAAATTATTATTACCCTCGTAATTTTATTTCCACTCTTAAAAAATAAATAAACCCCTCACCAACAACGTCCGAAGAAGACATTAAAATTTGTTTTGATGACCAATCACAATTAGCTTCCCCTCCTCGCCGAAACATCATGTGCTGAACAATAATGTTGTTTCTCCTCCTCTCAGTAGGCCGCGCTTCCCGGTTCTTGTTTACCATCTCACGCTTCGCCGGGCATTGATTCCTCCCCGATGACCAAAGAGTTTTCCATAGTTTCCCGCAGCTTGGGGCTTTAAAAATAACCGTTGTTAATACTCTCCGAGCCCAACCCCTACCCACTTAATTACACCCATCCGGTCCGGGCAGTAAGCAGAAGGGGCCACTCGGTGGAAACCACTGAAAAATAAGCAGAAATACCGACGAAAAACCCGAACAACATTCTTTTCCCGATACAAAGCGGTGTGAGAGAGGCGATCCCTTCCAATCTCAAGCCCTTTGCCGGTGCCGTTGTTCGCGGACGGATGGGACGGAGCAGCAGAGAAAAATATCAAAACTTTGTGCTGAGGTCAGCTGACCGATGGACGGTGGTTTTGATCCCCAGCTGCTTCGAACGGTGTTGCCAATCGTCTTGAAGGATCAATCAATAATTTAGAATTTAGGTAGATAGAACATCGAAAAACCACCCATCCGTCACAGGAAAATAGTTGACCACATGAAAAATAATCCAATCTGCCAATCAACAACAACAGCAACCTTATCGTGGTGGTTTTAATTCCCCCGCCCACTCTGATCCAAAGCCGCCATGATGCAGCAGAACAAAGGGAAAATCTCAGGTGCTACTTGCGAGGACTTGGTTGCCAGTAACGAACTCCGGTGCACGAGGCAACAGAAGGAAAAAAAAAGCGCACTCACATGTGCAAGCGATCCACTCATTGCAGCTCGCCATCACTCTCGGAGGAGGAACGATAACGGATTGAATCTGGTTAAGCGGTTCGGTGCAGCCGAAAGGAAAAAAAAAGAACACAAATAACCATCTCGGTTTAAGACGATATCGACGAAGAGAGATTGGAATTTTTCATGGCGTTTTTTTTGCGCTGAAATTGAGAGACGATGATGAAAATATGATGATGATCGTGGCGATGAAAAATGAACGGTTCAAGCCGGTGTGGGATGAGGGATGATATTGATTTTCAAACGATGGAACACCTTGCATCCTTGTGTGCAGACAAAGAAAAAAAGAGGAACGATGGCAACAGCTTGGGAGGGTTTTAAAAATTCCAAGAATTAAATTGAGTTGGATTACCGCACTTTACAGTCACTCTCCGGGAAGAAATATGAATCGCTTTAAAGAATTCATGCTCGAAACAAATGCCACTCGGGCTGAGCCATTTTTCCAACACCAGCCGACAGCTCTCACATGCACACGTGTGTGTTTGCTTTGCAACCCGTGTGGCAGCTCGTGAAAATAAATGTCCTCCCATCTCACGGTCTGTCCCGGCTTTGTTAGTTGGAGGTCTTTTCCCACTCACTCATTTTGCTACATCGCCACCATCGCCAGGAGCTCTTCTATTTAGTGTTTCCAAAGTGCTCACATGCCTCTTTGAGCTTGGGAAAGTTCCGGCTGTCCTGACCCCGTGTAAGGCGAAAGGTAGCAGAAATGTAAATCCCTCTCATCCGGGCGTTTTACTTTGGCAAACGGAGATGGTAAAAATAAAAGGATTGTTACATATGAAGGCCCATGGAAGCGGTTGTTCTATACGAGCTTGTTTGAGTCATAAATTTCCGGCCATTAGACGGCTGCTTGCTGCTGATGCTGCCGGATGCAAGGTGATACCCGAACTAGTCTCAACAAAAGAGTGGCTTGGTTGTAGCTTGATTACTTTCCGACGTGAATGTATTTAGTGACATGGAATCATACGCGATTAAAAGTCCTATATGGCGTATTGGCCAAATGACACTCTCTTGATTGGTAGTTTTAAGCAATGTCCCACATCAAATTGTATCACGGGAAAAACGCTGAGGAAAATTACCGATTGGGTATTTATTCTTAAAAATTTGGGTAGAAGTAGTTGAGAGTGTTTTTATGTTGTTGTATTTTTATCGCTGTCAAGGGTTTCCAACAACATTGATTACTTGTCAGTTCCCTAACGTTATTCTAATTACTCAGAGTTTAGAAAGATTATTGTGATTACTGATGATTAATAATGATTACTCATGATTATTCGTGATTACTCATGATCACTCATGATTACTTGATGATTGATTATGATTACTTTCGGTGATTATTTGATTACTCGAGTGATTGCAGATAGATTACTGATGATTACTGATGATTACTGATCGATTACTCATGATTACTTCATGATTATTCGTGATTACTTATGATTACTTATGTCATGATTACTTGAAGATTACTTTTGACAACTTGATTGATTATTTGATTACTCAGTGATTACAAATATTATTGTGATTACTGATGTTTACTTATGATTACTCATGATTATTCTTAATAACTCATGATTACTCATGATTACTTGATGATTACGTATGATAACTTGCGTGATTGTTTGATAACACAGTGATTACAAAGGTTATTGTGTTTACAGATGATTACTTATAACTTTTCAGGTTACGTGGTAGGTTTTCGACAGCTCAATCTTTGTGATTTAGCATGGTCTAGATTCTGTTAGGCAGGAAATAAACCACTGACCCTGGTCATCTCTGGCCCTCGAAATGTCCTCCGGAGAAACTCGTAATGGAAACTCTTAAATTTTTGCATCAAAATCACTGATTTCGACGGCATAATCTTCGTGATTTTTCATGCCTGAGATTGTTCCAAGTCGAAAAATAAACCATTGGCCACCCTGGTCATCGGTGGCCCTCTGATCGTCTATCGGAGAAACCCGTTATGTGGATTATTCAACTTTTTACCCAAAACATGATTTTTCACGACGCAGGCTTCGTGGTGCTTCATGCTCATGATTATTTTAGGTCGGGAATAAACAATTGAATAGCCCAGTGATTGGTGGCCTTCGAAATGGCTTCCAGAGATACCCGTATTATAAAACAAATCACATTTCATATCAGAACCAACCTTCGTGATTTTTCATGCTCATTATTACTTGAAGATTACTTGGTATCATTGTTATGGATCACTAACCACCCTAGTCCTCGAGGTCACAAGATTGTCCTCGAATAAACCCGTATTACGAGACAATTAATTTTCAATACCAAAATCCAGTGTTTGATGAGCTCAATCTTTATGATTTTTGAGTACATCTGTTTACGAAATCTACTCTTAAACTTAAAAATAAACCGGAATCACGTGAAATTTGACGCGAGATTGCTTGCAATTATGGTTTGAGTTGATAGTTTGACATTTGGTTTCGAATAGCACCGCGATTCAAGATTACCTAAATGATCATGTAAAAAACCTTATTTTTTGGTAGCAATGTTCAATTTAAGAGAGTAATAAAAAATCACGCATGTAATTTTACATGATCATCAAGTAATAATGAGTAAACATGAGATATCATAGGTAACTATCTATAATCACAATCACCCTGTAAACGCAAGTAAGCATAATAATAATCAAATAATCATGAGTAATCATGAGTAATCACAAATTATCATGAGTTCTCATAAGTAATCATCAGAAATCACAATAATTTTCGTAATCACTGAGTAATCAGAGTAACTTTGGGAGACATGACAAGTAATCAATGCTGTGGAAACCCCTTGATCGATGTCAGTTGTTTGAATATGGGAAAAATGGCGTCACCCGAAGAGCAACGTCGCGGATTGATTTTGCGCAAGCACCAGGAAAATCCTCAACTCTAATCAGGACATCGGAAACCAATCGGTGTGTTTAAACGTTACTACGAAACATTTAGTATCAGAACGGAAGGAGAAATGCAGCCATGAATTGATGTTCTGTAAGTGATCAGGATCACAAGTATTGGTCAGGGATGTGGCCAAAAAGTTTAATCTGTTTTAGTCTTTCGTTCAGAAAGCCACGGATTGGGAGGGACTGCATACGTACAAAGTGCAGAAGGCTCCAAATTGTGAAGAACAGTTAACGAAGCCTCATTGTCGCAGCATGGATGATGAGACTTACGTCAAGGTGGACTTTCGGCAGTTTCCAGGGCTAGCTGTTCTTCAGCGCCCAGCACCAGTTTGATGTTCCGGAGGAAGTAAGGGAAGGCAGAAACTTTCGAAGTTTGCCAAAAACTACTAGATTTGGCAAGCGACCAGCTCGTCGTGGAAATGAAGTGCGCCGTTCATGACAACCGGAACTGTAAACGGGTTGATTCATCTCAAGAAGTATCTACAGAAGCGTCTGCTTTCTCGGTTGAAGCAACACGAGGGTCTTACGATTTTCTGGCCAGATCTAGCTTCGTTCCACTAATGCTGTCCTGGAATGATACGAAGCCAACGGGTCACTTTTGTACCTGCGAAATTACCACCCCCCCACCCCCGTCCTCTCGAACGCACCGGAAGGCCCATCGCAAAATACTGGGCTATATTGATGCAGGCACTACGGAAGCATCCCAAAGAGGACAAATCAGAAATAAGACATGACGAAAAGTGGATTTCCGTACAGAAGAAGCTGCATCCAAATGTTGTACAGAACCTAATAAGTGAAGTTAAGCGTAAGGTGCCAGCATACGGTTACACGGAAAAATCCTTTCTGTTTTCGCGAAACGAACTCTCATCTTATTTTATGAATTCTTGACTCTAATTCATGGTTACATGATTGAAATCACCGAGATGCCAGTCATGAAGTTGGAAGTCTTGTTTTGGCTCTAATCTAAAGTTATATAATCAGCTTCATTAGACAACCCAAGTAACAATTTCAGTTCTATTCAACCATATAGAACTCCTCCCAGCTTTGTTGATGAAACTTACATTCAACACTGTTTCGTCCACCAACATCTCCTCTATGCATCTTTGAAGCCAGAAATGTGTACAAAGTGGCCCACTCTAAAGACGTTTGTGAAAACAAATTCATTAAACCTTTCTAAGACCATAAAGATTTTGAAAATGTTCTAGTGAAAGATGTTATGACCACTTGAGAACCATCATAAAACCTATTGGCCGCCATCAAAACCAGTATAGGGCCGAATGGCCACCAGCTATCAAACTTCACGGCAATATCGTGGTTGTTTTTTCTGCTTTGTTCGATTCTCTGCTCTTCTGATTCATTCAACAGTAAATAATGCCTAAGAAAAAAGCTCAAAAGTTGCGGAAAATTATGTTTGATAGCAAAATATATGAAACAAATTGAGTTTATATTAAAAATTGAAAGAAATATATTCGATGAATTAATCAAGAAACTTCTGAAAATTTATGGAATTATCTGAACGAATATCGAAATTTATCTCAAATCTACAGTTCAATTGTATTAAATGTAAAATTTGGTGTATTTATTTTTCCACATTTCAATTATTTCATAAATTTCAATATGGCGATTGCATGAAATCAACAGTTTTGCCAAAAAGCCAATTTATCTTCGCAATGAGCTACTATAAAACTATCGGGTTGCTTGGTAGCTTTCCTCAATGTCAATTGGCCGTAAATGCATTTCCTGGAGGCAAAATGATTTCAAATGCTTCTTCAACTGACCATAATAAGATAATATGAATGAGTCCTAAAACGGCATAGCAAACACAGCATTTTATGATTTTATAAAGTCAAAATAAAACCTTCGATAGGAGTAGAAGGAATTTTAGTCACTCTCTTTCAGAGGACGGGTGGGTTTAAAACCACCATTGAGACATTTCTTGCTTTCATTTGCTAATTTCATTTGCTGGATTTATTCTCGAGTTATGCTAAAATTTGTGTGTTCATTCGTATAGGAGCCCCCTCCCACCGTTCAGAAAGGGGAGGGGTCTCAAGTCACCTTAGAAAAATTTCTTGCCTTTAAAAACCTTCACCTGCCAAATTTGTTTCCATTTGATTGATTGATTCTGCTTTCCTTCCAAGCAGGGGAAGAGTCTCGAACCATCATAAGAATCTTCCCCGGCCCCAGAAACCTCTGCATACAAATTTTCACGCAGATCGGTTCAGTAGTCTCCGAGCACGAACTCTTATAAGGTTCAGACAGACAGAACTATTTTGATATGTACAGATAGTTTGAAAAGGATCGGCCCATTTTGGATCGGTCTGCACGTTTGAAAAAGGCTCAGATTTACCTCCATGAACGCATCTGGCTTCACCCGAATCTTCCTCTTGACAACAGTGATAACTCCTCTAAGACCGTTTCACGGTCCACCGAGACACTCCCGGCGATTGAAATGTCTTTTGCGGAAATCGGCTACTTTGGTGCTCTTGCTTTCCCAATGAGTGCATTCACGCTCTCAGAGCTCAGCAGCGGTCTGGCTAGAGTTGATCCCGTTGAAGAATTCCGCCCTGAAGTGTATTTGGCTGATCACCGATTCCTGGATGAAATCCTCGATCGAAGTAGGGACTCGTGCATTGCGCCAGGAACTGGAGACCTCTACCAGCTCACGGAATGGAACATACTGCATCTGCTTCCGTTCTTCCTCGGTACTAGGGCTCATCTGCTTCGTCAACTTTCTGGTTTGCTGACCTGCGGGTTGCTACTGGATCACGCTCACTCATGCTAAAGCGTTCCAGCAGCTGTTGAATATACTGCTCCTGGTCCAAATACACGGCATCTTCTCCTAGCTCGACTCGGATTCCAAGGACTTTGTTGGTCAATCCAAGAATCCGAGGCCAATCATCAGGAACTTCGTTGTGAGCTGCTTCTTCAGAGCATTCGCCCATTGTTGGAAAACACCAGTAGATCATCGACATATACCGCCACAATAATGATCTTCTCGCCCTCGATTCTGAAGTCGACGGACGTGTCAAACTTCGATCGCGCCAGCCCAAACGCTTGAGTTCTCCATCTGGCAATTGGGTTGCAAACTCAACTGGCTTGTTTTCAGTCCGTCTTTTTCAACTTGCAGACATTCTTCGAACTTCTACTGTTGCTGAATCCTTTCGGCTGCTCCATGTATATATCTTCCTCTTTCAGCACACCTTGCAGGAACGCTGTTACTGCATCCATCTGGTGTATCTTGAGATCCATTCTGGCAGCTAACGACATCAGGAACCGGACTGTAGCATACCGGACAAATCGATGAGCTCCCAGGTCTCGTTCTTCAGCAACGCTTGATCAACCCTCAACCATGGCTTCTTTTCAACGATCGCTTTCCCTCGCTCGAAATCGCTTCCTGAAACGTCTGGCTCGACACTTGCATCTTCGGGAACATCGTATGACTGAGTGTCTGTTGGGTAGTTTCATGAGGAATAATACTGAATCCCAAATGAAAAACTGTTATGGGTCCTCTGTTTGTGAAGGGAGCGCAGCAGATTGTGGATCAGGATCGACCAGCGTATCATCAGCGTCTTTTTGTTCTTCAGAATCGAATTCACTAGGCTCGTCATCTTGCGCACGAGGATCGTTTTCCCACCATCTGCAACCTGTTCCCTCTGCTGTCTCCATTTCATTCCGTACAGCCATATCTAAAGGTGCCTCTTGTTCGACAGGATCAGCTTTTCGCAGCATCAATTGGCCTTCGCTCAAAAAATATCACGTCACGGCTGACTACTACGTTGTCTATTTTGGGATTGTACACTCTGTACGCTTTGGAGTTTTCACTGTAGCCCATGAACACACATCGCTGAGACTTCGCATCCCATCCGCTCTACCTAACCGTTTTGCTCCGGGTTATACGGAACCGTAGTTTCATGGTGGGTTCCAGCTCGAAGAAGATACTGCCGTATCGCACGATTCACAATCACATATTCCTTTGCCGTTGTCCGCTCTGAATCTCTTTATTCGCTCGCCTGTTTGATTCACAGCATATTACTTGAATTCCTCAAACGCTTCTAGCACATCTGCCTTGGAGCTCAGGAAATAGACGAACGCCTGCCTGCTAGCATCATCGATGAACGTTAGAAAATATCTAGCAAACGTTCAGTTCTGTAGCCCTTCACCTTGAATGGCTGTCGTTGGTGCATGCCTTGGATGCACGGAACACATTGGAAAGTACTTGATTCTTCAAACCGCTTTGGCTTTGGGGCTATTTGCCACGTTGATACTGGCCGACACGTTCTCCACCTATCGCGGCACAGATGCATTGTTGCTCCGGAATCAAATATCCATTCGACGTCGTCTGTGCCGACGGCATTGCATTGAACGCCGCGAAGAATGCGCTATGACCGCTTTGCTTCCCACAAGCTTCTCGAACTTTCTTCTGACATTGCGACGAGTAGTGTCCCGACTTCTTGCACCGGAAACATTTCACTCTCGAGTTATCGGTAGGTTTCCTCTCCGGTCTTGAGTTACTGAAGAACGCGCCATCACTAGACTTGCCATCGATACTGACCTTCACATCCTGCAAGATTTTTGCCTTGACGACGTCCGCCGTTAGCTTCGTACCCGATGGCTCCAATCCCAGGATCATCGGTTCATACTGCTTCGGTAGACCCTTCATCAGCAGACTCACCAGCCAAGTGTCGTCCACTTTGAAACCGCCCTCCGATAACTGGTGACTGGTCGTGAAAAGTTCGTTCACATAGCCCTGCGCCGTTTTGCAGATGATTTCTTCATCACGTTCTGCGCCGACCAGCCGGATTCCCGTTAGCCTTTTCAACAGTCAGATCTTCCGAGTAGAATCACTATGCTCGTAAGTATTACGCAGGTTATTCCACGCTTCTTTTGCGGTTTTGGCGTCCCGCACCAGTCCGTAGAATTTGGAGTCGATGCTCAGACATATCGTGGCCAAAGCTTGATCGGAAGTTTCTTCACTTATCTCCGGGTCGCCCTTCTGCTGTTCCTTCACTGCGCACCACGTCCGTTCCTTGATCAGGATCATCTTGTTCGCGAAAGACCAGGAGCTGTAGTTCTCCGAACCGCGTAGAATCTCACTCACGGGTAACGAAACTGAACCACCTGGCACTCGTCCTGGAGTATTTGCTTGACCGCTTCCGTTTTCTGCAAGGCCATTGCCTTGTCCACTGGCACCGCCTCCGTCTCCGTTTCCGTTCATGTTCTTGAATCAGGAATGTCATCACCGTTGAAAATTAAACATGCTGGCATACTACGATTACATCAACAAGAGAGATGGCAGACGAGTTGGAAATAACTTTTGGATCTGTTCAAAACATTTTGGATAATGATTTGGTCCTCAAACGTCTCGTTGCAAACCTGGTGTCGAAAGACTTGAATTTCCAGCAATGAAAAGGGACGTCTCGTGTCATGACTTCCGAATCTGACTCAACATTTATCAAACGGATCATTACTGGAAACGAGGCGTGGATTTATGAGTATGACACGTAATCCAGGCATCAAGAGAGTGAATGGCGGACTGGACCTCAATAGAAACCCAGTCCGTTTCGGATCCATCTCATTCGATTCACGCAAAGTGCGAATCCTTTGAAAATATGACGCCTGAAGTATTCCGTCTCCGTTCCATCATGGGCCGGCTATTAGTTAACTCAGCTTTATAGAATTATCAGTTTCGAACCTACCGGTATCGATTCTTTTTTGTGGTTGCTTGAAGGATCTGTTGGTCATGCCTGTTTTCGTTGAACAACGCACTGGAACATTAACTCTGTGCATAGAGAAGAAAGCCTTTACAAGCTTCTGTAATTCACTATCTTCTGATTTGGTACAAATGAAAAGCGGGGACGAATGTTTTAGATCGTTCTCAGATAAATCACGACCTTCTAGCAACTTGAAACACATAATAGTAAAGGACTCTCGCAATCAACAGGCAAGGGATGCATTTGATCCAACAATTGCCAGCCTCGTTTCATCTCCGACATCACACGAACGAATGGAAAATTTAATTTCCTCCCTCCTCAAGTGTGTCAAGACACTCAAGTCGAGAAAAGAAATTAAAACTTGTATCGTTTCAAACTACCACCACCAGTGCAGCAAATCCATCGGGCATCAACTAGAACACATGGCCCTAGCTTCTCTGTGTGTCTCGAAAGGAAAACAATTCAATAAGCTCCATCGCCATCCCCATCGCATCGATCCGAGCGCAGGAGGTTCAAGCTTCTCGTTGGCAATCGCTTCTTCCGGTGAGTTTGATCCTGATTACCCGGTAAGGTGCTGGAAAAGTTATCGGAAAGTCCAACTCGGGAGCTTAAAGTTTTCCATTTTATTGTTTACGCTGGAACTAGCCGGGAGTTGCTTCGGTTGCTTTCTTTTCTCACCCATTGCTGGCATGTCATGTGTAGGAGAGGCCCCGGCTGGTATTGGCAACACCCTCTATTCCGACACGTGAGCACCGAATCCCAGCTGGGGGAGAACTTTGTCTTCGCAATGCAATCAAGTAGTCAGGGTTTCTGTTTTTCTTCTGCAGTTGGATCGAACGTCATCCCCCGTTGACAGTGTGTGCGAAACGAAGCAACCGGTACCAGCCGGTGCTGGTTGGTGGGTGATGATGTGTGAATTCTTGTGTCTTGTTGTTGAAGAAAATCGATCGGAGGAGAAGTGAATGGAAAAGTCATTTAAGTTGCGAGAGATGCTAGGATTCACTTGAAAAATTACAGGAGACAAAGAGGCAAGTGTCAGGGCTCACGGCGGAAGAATCTATTGTTAATGGAAATGTTCACCTCTTCGCTAGGCGATTCTGAGAAGGCATACCTTCAGAACACAAGCAATCTATCGATGGTGAGTGGATGTAAACTAGGAAATGCATTATAAGAATAGAAAGAAGCGATACCTGTTTTAGAGAAAGTGTACACTACTTTTATTTTATTGATATTCAATCTGATTTTGTTCGAGCGAACGCCTTTCGATATTGAAGCACACCTGTTGAGTTTAAGCCCTCGTGAACTGTCATGACAGGTTTTCGTTGCAGCCGGAAGGTCAATGGAATGTGTTGTACAACATGAATAGATAGTCAACACTGCCAGTCACGTCCGTTACGTCCCTTAAATACAATCTACCTTGTACGCATATCTTTGGCGTATCACTTCGCAGTAGGCTTAGACTCATGACCAAGCATCTTCCCTTTCCTTTTCTGGCAGTAAACGAGGTAAGATCGTCTTAAAGTATAGTGCAGCGCGTTGGGTGATTTCTCAATTCTCGGATATTCACATTGGCGATCCGGCCAGACTGCTGAATTTTCAGCACGAAAACTGTCCTAAGGACACCATCGAATTGCATATATTTTTAGAAATTGGAGCAAAAAACAAAAAGTTCTTGAAGGTGGAAAGTAGTGAAAAAAATATCTAAAAAACGACTTCCAAGCGCCGAAGCTTTAATTTCACTTCACAATTTCTCAAAAGGAAGGTAGTGGATACATTGGACCTTTCAAGAGAGATGGTAATATGGTAGAGTAGCGCTGCCTTTAACGTGACCCAGGATGGCCACAGTTTATATTTTCTGGAATGCGGCTTGGGTTGACCGCGATTTTGTTTTGGAAGCGGTTCGGGATGACTGTGATTGGTCCTTGGACCTGGCATATGGGTGAACACGAATATATCCTGGAAGCGACTCAAGATAACCACAATTTGCTTCTGTATCCGACTGGAGAGGACCGTTTATGCTTGTTTATGCTACGGTCTGGGCAGCAACAGTTCTTAAGTCGCAAACTTGACAGTGAATTGGGATGGCCACATAAAACACGCTTGTTCAAATGTGGTATACAATTTGTTTGAAATAGCGATGGACCTGGAAATGAATGAAAAACAGAATCAAAGAATGAAATGGAACAAAAGAAAGAAGAAGAACATTTCTAGTATCCAACTTTCTCTCCCGAAAATTCCTAATTGAAAAGAGAATAAATTTGGGAAAACTAGAGGCAATTAACGAAAATTTCATCTCAAAAAACGAAGTTCAAACCAAAAACTGAAGCAAACCAAATCAGTTTTCTTACGCAAAATGAGATAAGAATAGCTACTGCTGCTGATCAACAGTTACAAGAAGTAACAGATGCCCTCAAATCCGGAATTTGGTTTCCGCACCATTTTGAACTTCTTGGCAGTGAATTAAGTTCACGTGACGGATTGCTGATGAAAACTGGATGTGCTGTTATCCCGGAGAATCTACGTCAGAAAACACTGTCCATCGCACACGAGGGCCATCCGTCGGCAGCGAAATTAAAAAGTATTTCGAGACAACGAGTATAGTGGCCTGGCTTTGCTAAAGACGCGGAAGCATGGGTTAACTCATGTGCGATATGTGCAACGAACGGTAAACCGGAAAGACCCACCCCCATGCAGCGTGTTTTTGCCCCTTATTCAGTATGGGAAACAATTGCCATGGATTTTAATGGACCTTACATAAAATTCGGTGGAATCTTTATGAATCCTAGAGGGTTTGAGCTGTTTAGTGGAATACCTGTAACTAGAAATTAGAAGAAGAATTAGTATCTTCCATTTAATTCCAACTACCTTTGCTTATCTTCGACAGATACGCGTATTTCGTCTACAATGTGCAGACTTCTTCAGTGTCTCGTACTAATAACTGTCGAGTTATTAGTACGAGACACTAAAGAAGTCTGCACATTGTAGACGAAATACGCGTATCTGTCGAAGATAAGCAAAGGTAGTTGGAATTAAATGGAAGATACTAGTTCTTCTTCTAATTTCTGGAATCTTTATATTGGTGATTGTTGATTATCGGTCCAGGTAGATGTGGAAATAAGTCATTCAAAAACATTTGCTTTCTTATACTTGGATTCATTTCAGATACGTGATCGCTAAACCATTCAAGTCCACAAGTTTCTAAAGCACGAGGAAGGTCTTGGATGCAGTTTTTGATAAAGATGGTTTCCCAGAGTGCATAAAATCGGATAACGCCCCTTCCCCCCTCCCTTTAACGGCGAGGAGTACACAGAAAAAAATAATTAATTTTAACAAGCGCGTAAAATTTTCTCTCGTTTAATTTCAACCCAAAGCAGGCATAAACAACAAAGTTGTATGCAATCTTCCATGCACCATACAACAATGTTTATAATCTGTCATACAACAGGCTAGATGCAGGCGTTTTCTGACCACAATTTACATGAAGTATCCCATTAATTTCTTCCAAATCAAGCATTCCATTTATGTGCATTAGAAAACGCATTAAATTCAATGTTTCTTTTTATCTGTGTATAAAAGATATTGCCTCGAGCGTGGAACTAACCCATTATTTTATACTCCTTTACACCCTCAAAAAAACGCACTAGCCGAGACTAGTTAATAAAGCAATTAGGCTTTTTGACGTTTAATCACCTTTCGCTTTCTAGCACATGCAGAGGAATGATGGTTTGTTTTCCTCTAAAAGATTTTCCTTCTTACTTGCACTCCTTCGTTTTAAATGGCACTGTAGTGTGCGTGCGTTCAAGGTGGAACCAATGGAACAAGCTATGCGGAAGAACTGAACGCTTCAACCAACGCATATAATGCTGCTGCTCACTCTACCACAAGAGTGCCACCCGAGGAGGTGATGATGGGACTGAAAGTAAAACGAGGGCTACCGCTGATTTGTCCTGGCAAAGCTATTTTTGATGACGTCCTGTTGAGTGCTAGAGATCGCAAAGCTTAAATGGAAGGCAAGAAACGAGAAGATCATAGTCGCAAAGCTCTTGTATGTCGTGTAAAACCTGGAGATAAAGTTGTGGTAGAGCGGCACATCAGGGGTAAAGCGGAATCCCGATTCAATACTCAAAAATTTACCGTGATGCAGGAAAAGAACGGTGTGTTAGTTTTAAGTGAAGAATCGGGCCAAATCTTTTAACGGCATGTGTCGCAGACAAAAAAGGTCTATGATTGAAGATTAACCAATCCACAGAACGGCAGTGTCGAATCAAACACAAAATCTGCTGAACTACCAGTGCCGGAAACTATCGGAAGAGACGAACAAGAGATTCGGCGTTCCGCAAGAAACAAACGACCTCCAGCTCATCTGAACAACTATGTCCACACACTCAGATTATTTTACAGAAATCTGTAAAGTTTTACCGAATTCTCAACAGCTGAACGTTCGGTAATCTTATTTTACGGATTTCGGTAAAATTTCACCGAAATTCTGTAAAGATTTTACAGATCTCCGTAAAATTTCACCGATATCCGTAAAATCGGATTACCGAACGCTTAGCTGTTGAGAATTCGGTAAAACTTTGCAGATTTCTGTAAAAAAAATCTAAGGGTGTATGTTGCGGAACAACAGTAGGTAATCTAAAAGTAAGAGTTTAATATAATCCAATGTTTAAAAATTAAATAAACTTGCGCTCACCGAAAATACGCTAAATGTTGTACACGGAAAAACCAAAGTACATAAAATTAAGTCATTTTCACTCATCTTGACAGCAAAGTAAAACCAGTCGTAATTGAGTTATTTACGAAGTATCCAATTTTGAGTTTTCCAAAAAGACTCAATGCTGAGTGAAATTAACTATTCGTTAAAAACTAATTGACAGTAAAAATTATCCAGAATTGAGTTTTATGTTTACGTTTTAAATGCGAAAATTTATTAATGCATTTTCGGGTACATCAAAACATTTCATTAAGAATATGAACTTGAAATCTGTTAGCAGAAGCAGATAATTTCTCATCTCCCGAATCCACAATTTTCTTTAACTGCTCCATTTCGCTTATCCGTAGTGCCGGACGCGTTAAGCTTTCAACCAGACACAACACAATTTGAATTTTAAGAAAAAAAAAAAAAAACAAAATCGCTTCCACTTATCAGCACTGTTGTTTTCTGAATGACGATCAAAAATTTTCAGCCACAACCAAGTTACAGTCCAACACTCCGCTTTGGATAGTTTCTCGAAAGGCGCTTCTTGCGTACACTGCAAATTTACTGCCCTTCAAATACCTTGCTCTGGGTGAAATTGACTTTTTCAATTTAACTTTCAAGACTAAGTTAAAACTACCTTAGAGTGAGAGCGAAATAACATCCAAAATATTAGTCCTATCAGAGTACTTAGTTTTGAGTACTGTGACACTTGATTTTGGATAGTTTGGTTTCTCCGTGCAGGTCAAATCCTTCCTTAACTGGCATAAACTCAAAATATGACGTTTCTGTATGTCGTTGACGCAATGACCCAGAAATTTGACAGACGTTGCGTGAAGAGAAAAGTTAAATTAAGTGTATTCACTCTCGCGTCACTTTACTCAATTTTTGAGTACAATTGTATGCTATCTCTTTTTCTCTCACGGAAATGTTACTCAATTTTCGTAAAAAGTGGATCTACTCAAAAATTGAGTTGATCCACATTTTAGCGAAAATTTAGTAACGTATCCGTGAGAGAAAAAGAGATAGCATACAATTGTACTCAGTATTGAGTAAAGTGGCGCGAGAGTGTTAGGTTTTTTGACGTTTAATCATCTTTCTCTTTCTGGCGCATGCAGAAGAATTATGGTTTGTTTGCCTCCAAATATTTTCCTTCTTACTTGCACTCCTTTGATCTGAATGGCGCTGTAGTGTGCATGCGTTAACATATGTGATGATATGTGATATAGGGATATCACTAAGCCTAATGGCTGATAGGTCTGCGCAAAGCGAGAGAGCAAGATAAGTGTAAAGCAAGGTCTCGATTGAAAATAGGGCTCATGCAGAATCCACCTACGTGTAAAAGTGCACATACTGAAATTATCGGTAAACGTGAATTACCAAAATTTCAGTATTGTTGGAATGAAGGGAAAAACGTTAATAATTACTTGTTTTTGTACGGTACTTTTAACCGAAATTGCTTGCAGGCCCATGAGAGCATTTTTAACCAAATTTAGTTAAAATATAAGGATAAAATCTGTAAATCCACTTTACTAAAAAAAATAAGTAAAATCAAACGTTCTGTTTCGGTAAATTATATCGATACTTTAAGTTTAGCTACCAAAACCTAATTTTCGGTAATCTAATCTTAGCGTGTACGTCTCTTAAATACAATCTACCTTGTACGCATATTTTTGGCGTATCACTATCGCAGTAGGCATAGATTTATGACCAACAGGGATGCCATATTCACAGACATTTCGGTAAATTTGCAGACTTTTCATTTTTGTTGCAGATTTTTCCAACGATGCAGACATTTAGCAGACATTTTATTTATGTTGCAGACTTTTACAGACATTTGAAATATTCTTTAAATTTCAAATAAAAGTTATTTTTGAAGTTCGGATTTAAAATGTACAAGGATCTGAACAGTATTGTAGATACGGAAAGAAGCTTTGTTGAATTTGTTTTTAATATCGTAGGGATCATTTCAAGTAGAACTTATTGGTCCTTTGCCATTAAGTCACAAAGAAAATCAAGGTTCACAACAATACAAATCATATTTGAGAAACTTACCGTAAAAATGGGTTGCTGAGTATTTGCTCTAAAGCCCAGTCGGTTGCCATTCGGGCGACAGAACAACAGTAAAAGTTCTGATCTATTGAAATAAAGCTCTAAACTTTGAATTTTCTTAAGTACTACTAAATGGATCATTTCAGTATATTTGTACTAGAGATTTAGAAATATATCCCTGAATTAGTCCTAGATTCCTAGAAGCATAGAAAGAAACGACCTACAATTTAGGGTACATCATGGAAAGTTTAGAAGACGACTTCCCAGAACTTCGGGAAGATTATTCCCGAGGAAGAGACTTCCGCAAAACAAAAAATTTCTCCGATGGTCAGGAAGAAACTTCTCATTGGGAGCAAGCATTCCAAGCAAGAAGAACCTTAAAAAATTCAGGACCGAACATTACTGAAGTTCAAGATCATACTTACCAGAATTTCAGGGCAAAACTTCCCCAAGAACCAGGAGAGGACTTATCAGAGCTTCGGGACGAAGTGGAGGGAAGGGGGCTGCTTTGAAGTTAGGAACTTTTCAGAGGTTTTCATTTCAAAATTTCAGAATAAAGATTTCTCAAAATTCTTTAGAGAGAACAGAATTAATCTTTCCAGGAGCATTGGGAGTAATTCTTTCTAATTTGAGCACGAATTTCCCAATAATTTCGGAACAAACTTCCTCAGAGTTATGGAAAAAACTTCCCAAAAGTTCAGAAGTCCAGAAAGAAGCTTCAAGATCTAATTTAATGGAATTTTCCTAGAAATTTTGGAGACAGCTTTCCTAAAGTTTCAATAAAAATTTCCTCGCAGTTCAGGATAGGATCAATCAAAAGTTTGGAAAGAATAAGCTCAAGAAAAAACTCCCCCGAATTTCAGAAAGAATCAAGAAGGATCAAGAAGGTTTTTTCTCCAAAAATTCAGTAAAGAACTCCTCAGAAGTACATAAGAGGACTTCTCAGAAGTTCCGAAGCGACCAAAAGTTTAGGTGTAACTACCCAAAAGTGCTAGAGGGTGTCCCTAAAGTTTCGAATCGAACATTCCAGCATTTCAGAATGAGAACTTCTCGAAGTTCAGAAAATCCCAGATGTTCAGGTAGATACTTTTGATAAAATCAGGAAGAAACTATCCAGAACTATAGGGGGAGCTTTCTAGTAGTTCAAGCAGGAACTTCTCAGAAATTCAGGAACAAACTTCCCCAAAATTCAGGAGAATACTCACCTGAGGCTCAGAAAAGAGCTTCCGTTAAGTTCAGGAAAAAATTCTTACAACTTTAAGTAGATTTTCCAAGAAATTTTAGAGAGTACTTTCCCAAAGTTTTGCGGAAATTTTCCTCGTTATTCAGGATGGGACTTATCAGAAAATTAGAAAGTAAACTTACCAAATGTTTCTGGAGGGTAAGGTTGGGTTGGTAAGGTTGGTAAGTTCATGAGGAATTTTGTTTGAAGTTCAGGAGGAAACATACAATCCAAGTCCATACAATCCAAGATAAAGATACAGAAACGTTTACATAATCACACATACAGCAAACATGAAATAACTCGCTCTCTTATTACGTCTACTTGTTGAAAGGAGTCTAATTTTGTAAAAAAAAAATTACAGACTTTTATAGACATTCCCAGACATTTCAAATTTTTATCACAGATATTTGAAAAATATATCTGGCATCCCTGATGACCAAGCATCTTCCCTTCCCTTTTCCGGCAGTGATCGTCTTAAAGTACAGTGCAGCGCGTTGGGTGATTCCTCAGTTCTCGGATATTCACAGAAACTGAAAATTCAATCACGAAGTACCAAAATAATGGAAATTTAAAGCAAGTCTCAACACAATATATCCGGAAATTGATTTCAAAGTTGTTTTAACGTTACAAAGTACTACTGATTTATCTCTCATTGGATCACTGGACTGTCCCCTCCGTGCAGAATGTAAACCATCCGACTCGCCTCCAACCAACCGAGTCGACCAAGCCGCTGACGGCCGGCTGCTCGTAAAGCATTTTCCCAAAGTGATTTCATAAATAATAAAAGTTTTCTAATTATGCGAAAAAGACGATCATCAAAAAACATCTTTAAACACATTCGGTGGTGCAAGCTTTTAACTTTTCCCGCCCGTGGACCGAGTGAGGAAGCCTGTCGAACTTTTCCCGGCACTTTCTTGCGGAGGCAGTGGACCGAATGCGAAAAAAAAAATAAAATAATACCCAAGCGAGCGAAGCAAACTGAGCAGCGGGTTTTCTAGGCCACACACATACCGTTCCTTCCGGGCTCCCCCGGGAGCCGAACTAACTTTTCTTTGAAGTGGTGGGCGCGGTTATTCGGATGAATCCTTTTTTGCCCTCCCCATCGTTCGGGAAAATACACCCTGCCTAACCTAAGTGGAGAAACTGCCGGTAAACTGTCTTAAAAACACAATAATTATACAAGCCACAACCGACTGGATGGGGATGGTTCGGTGAGGGGGGACTCCGAGATAATCTTTGAATTAAAATACTTTTCCTTCGACTCTTCAGGAGGGAGGGCTGAACGATTTCCTTTCTTTTTCGTTCGCTCATTCGAACGAAAAGTTTCGAACCACATTTACTACTGTTGCGCTCCAAATCGTGCTCAACCCACAGAAGTGTAGTAATAATTACCCACGCGTCGTCTCCACCGATTCCGGTTCACCTCAATAAAAGCAAAAAAAAAAGAAGAAGAAGAAAAAAAATCAACACTGCAAAACCGATTCAATCGGAAAAGTTGGCTCATCTCCGGTAAAAGCATTCCAGCTCCGCTTCCAGCACGAGAGACACGAGGAAAATCTACTTTTCCGAATTAGGACCGAGTCATTCCTCTGGGGAGCAGTGCCGGTCTCTTCTTCTGCTTCTTTGGTTTTTATCGGGAAGTAGTCTTTGGAATTTTTGCCGCCCACACACTCCCCCTTCCCACTTCCGAAGCCCGCACGTCGCACACACTCCCAATCCGGAACGGGAGAAAATCGCTTTCGAAGACGATCCAAAAGTGTCTTAACGATATTATTATTTACTAACAAGACTTTCAGGCTTGCGCTTCCTCCCTCTATCCTGTCCCGTTCCTCCGTTGGGCTTGGGTCGGAGGAAAAGTAGTGAACATTCGCAAGTTGAGTGGAAATCGAGTAAAAAGCACTTGCTGCTTCTTTTCGGTTGTTTCCGGTCGCCGGCATCGTCTTGCGTCCTTTGGCAGCTCGCTTCCAATACAAAGTGTATCGAGGCAAACCGAAGGAAGTGGCCAAGGAAGGGCAAGCGATTTGCGTGCTTTCAGCATAGCTCTGGTACTGCATTATTGTGTCTTCGTGCTGGCGGCCGGCGGCGGTCCCGAGAGGAGCTGCCCGTGCGCCCGCCTGGCTTGCATGATGAAGTAGGAAGAAAATCTCTGCACTCCCTAATGGAATGTTGATTTTTCTTGTACCTTGGCTCTCAGTCATCCTCCCAAGGGGTCGGTAATTGAGTATTATGCGAGTGAAGCGATAACGAATCAAAAGGAGCTTTTCGAGAGGGATATTTTTATGCTGAGGTTGCAACGAGGTCTAAGTGAGAAATCGACTTTTTCCTCTTCTCTGCTATCTTTATTTGATTGCATCAAAGTGAAGGGTCTGGGCGGACTTCCATGCAAATAAGAGGATTAGTTCCTCTTGTATTGAAGTTAAAAGCTGTGGGAGATTACGATTTTTGATTCGTCCTATTGATTTTGCTGCAGAAGCTCAGACTCGGAACAATACTTGGCCATTATTCTGGACGGGGTGTCTTATTGAGATGGAAGCACGTTATTTCAGAATTTGGTAGTTTTGTGTCTGGTGATAGTTGAAAAATTAAATCACTCGTTTAGTGTAGATTTGAGTTTATTAGGCACGAGCAATTGTTTTCACAAGCAAAACTCTTTCTCTCATTCGTCTATGTTATCGTGAAGACCACAATTTATGGAGTACTACTCATGTAACATTACCAAAACCATCCAGCTTTATTGAGTTTTATTGAAGTTTTATGAAAGCCACTCGAATTCAATTTGGTTTTATTATGGCACCAAGAGGTGACAATAGGTTCCATATGTTAGTTAAGTTTATTAAAACCCGCGCAGCTTATTGACAACGAACTTAAGACCTTGTTTTCTCAATTTCCTTGTACTCCATTCAAAGGTTTTATTTCGACATTATGAACTCGCAACATGCCAGTTTGAAATGCCGTTTTAGGACCTATTCATATTAATAGTTTTCCAAAGAACTTCCCTAAAGTCATCTGAAGAACATCCATAAAGTTCTCTAAATTTCTCTGAAGAACTTCCTTTTTTTTCTTCATTATCGAGATTTTCAGCCCTGGGCTGGTTCATATCCCGTCGTAGTCACTTAAACACTTTGGGGTATTTTGGTGAGTTATCCGGGGGTGAGATTTGAACTCGTGACTTAGGCGTGAGAGTTATGGATGTTAACCACTACGTCGGGGTCAGACCCTGTACTTCCTGGAAGTTCTCTTAAAAGCATCCCTGAAGTTCTCTGAAAAACTTCCCAGGAGTAACTATAAATTAGAAGAAAAATTAGTAATCTCCATTTAATTCCAACTACCTTTGCTTATCTTCGACAGATACGCGTATTTCGTCTACAATGTGCAGACTTCTTCAGTGTCTCGTACTAATAACTCGACTGTCGAGTCGACTGCCCAGTCGAGTTATTAGTACGAGACACTGAAGAAGTCTGCACATTGTAGACGAAATACGCGTATCTGTCGAAGATATGCAAAGGTAGTTGGAATTAAATGGAGATTACTAATTTTTCTTCTAATTTATAGTTACAAGTATTTCACTAAACAGCTAAAACCCTCTAGGATTCCCTGGAGTTTTCCAAACAACTTCCATGAAAGTCTCTGCAAAACTTTCCTTAAGTTCTCTGAAAAACTTCTCTGCAGTTCTCTGAAAGACTTTCCTGAAGTTCTCTGCAGAACTTACTTGCACTTCTCGGAAGAATTTATCTGATGTTCTCTGCAGAACTTCCTTGAAGTTCTCCAAAAAACTTCCTTGAAGTTCTCTGAAATTATTCTCTGAAGGTCTCTGTAGAACTTCAAATAAGTTCTCTGAAAAACTTTCCTGAAGTTCTCTACAAAACTTCCAACTGAAGAACTTTCGTGAAGTTCTCTGCAGAACTTCCTTGAACTACTCTGAAGAACTTCCCGGATATTCTCTGCAGAAATTTTTCTGAAATTCGCTGAAGAATCTTACAAGAATCTTGAAATTCTCTGAAGAATCCTACAGTTCTCTGCAGGACTTCTCTGATGTTCTCTTACAAATGTCCCTGAAGTTCTCTACAGAACTTCCCTGAATTTCTCTGAAAGGCTTTCCTGAAGTTCTCTGCCAAACTTCCTGGCAATTCTTGGAAGACTTCCCTAAAGTTCTCTGAAGAACATCCATAAAGTTCTCTTAAGGACCTACCTGAAGTTTTGTCAAGACCTTTTCATGAATTCTCTGAAGAACTTCCTTGAAGTACTCTAGAGAACTAACCTAAGGTTCTCTGCAAAACTTCCCTCAACTTCTCTGAAGTACTATCCTGGAGTTCTCGGCAGAATTCACGTGAAGTTCTCTGAAGAATGTCCCTGAAGTTTTCCGCAAAACTTCCATGATGTTCACTGATGACCTTCGTTGAAGTTCTCTGGAGAACTTCCCTGAAGTTCTCTGAAGAACTTCCCTTAAGTTCTCTCAAAAACTTCCCTGAAGTTCTCTGATTGACTTCTCTGAAGTTCTATGCAGAACTTCCTTACAGTTCTCGGGAGAATTCACCTGAAGTTCTCTGAGGAACATCCCTAAAGTTCTCTGAAGAATTTTCCAAAAATTATCTGCAAAACTTCCCTAAAGTTCAATGAGAGACTTCTCTGAAGTTCCCTGCAAAATTTCTCTGAGATTGTCTGATGATTATCCCTGAAGTTTTCTTAAAAACTTCCAAGATGTTCACTGAAGAACTTCCTTAAAGTTCTCTTGAGAACATCCCTGAAGTTCTTTGACGAACTTCCCTGTAGTTCTTCGAAGAACTTACCTGAAGCTCACTGCAGAACTTTCTTGAAGTTCTCTGCAGAACTTCCCTGAAGTTCTCTGCAGAACTTCCCTGAAGTTCTCTGCAGAACTTCCCTGAAGTTCTCTGAAAAATATCTGTAAAACATCCCTGAAGTTCTATGAAGAATTTTCCGAAAATTCTCAGCAAAACTTCTCTGAAGTTCAATGAGAGACTTCCCTGAAGTTTACTGCAGAATTTCTCTGAAGAATATCCCTAAAATTTTTCGGCAAATTTCTATGATGTTCACTGAAGAACTTCCTTGAAGTTCTCTGGAGAACTTCCCTGGAGATCTTGGAAGAACTTACCTGAAGTTCTCGGAAGAAGTTATCTGAACCGAATATGAAGTTCTCTCAAGAACTAACCTTGAATTCTCGGTAGAATTCCCATGAGCTTCTCTGCAGAACTAACCTGAAGTTCTCTGCAGAACTTCCCTGAAGTTTTCTGAAAAACTTCCCTAAAGCTCTCTGAAAAACATCCCTGAAGTAACTAGAAATTAGAAGAAAAATTAGTATCTTCCATTTAATTCCAACTACCTTTGCTTATCTTCGACAGATACGCGTATTTCGTCTACAATGTGCAGACTTCTTCAGTGTCTCGTACTAATAACTCGAGTTACTGAAGTTCTCTGAAGAACTTCCGTAATGTTCTCTGAAGCACTTACCCGAAATATTGTCATGACCTTCTTTTAAATTCTCTGAAAAACATCCCGGAAGTTTTCTGTAGAACTAACCCGAAGTTCTCTGAAGTTTTGTGAAGACCTTCTTTTAAATTCTCTGGAGAACTTCCCTGAAGTTTTTTGAGAAACTTTCCTGAAGTTCTCTGAGGAACTTTCCAGAAATTCTCTGCAAAACTTCCCTGAAGTTAACAAGAGATTTTCCTGAAGTTCTCTGCAGAATTTTTTTGAAGTTCTCTTAAAAATATCCCTGAACTTCTCGGCAAAACTTCCACGATGTTCATTGAAAAACTTCCATAAAAATCTCTGAAAACTTTCTTGAAGTTCTCTGAAGAACTTCTCTTAAGGACTAACTCGAAGTTTTGTGAAGAGTTTTTGTGAAGAACTATCCCGAAGTTGTCAGAAGATCGTATCAAAAAAATTCATATTAGTGTAATCAGCCGCTTATTTGCACTAGCGGTAAACATTCATAACAAAGTTCATAGGCAGACCAGCGCCATGTGAAATAATTCTGAACTATGAAGTCGACCGTCTGGAATACCATGGTAACCCGAATATCGTTCCTGAAAACAATGAATTCATACATGATCTTGTTAACAAAATACAGATAGTACAAAAAGTTCACATGGACACTAGCATCACGTAGCGGATGAATTCTGATTTAATGTTTACACCATTAAACCCTGACCCTTCAAATATCTTTTTAGAGATGACAACTTGCTACATATATGTCAATTATCAAAAGATCCAGATTTCCCAGTAAGTTTACCTGCACACTAGCGCCACGCACTGCGATAATTCTGAACTGTTACAACTAACTTTCCTGAAAACAGTAAATTTATACACGGTCTAGATTTCAAAATACGGGAAACACAAAGTTTATATGTACACTAGTGCCACGTAGCGGACGAGTTCTGAACTAATGTTAAAACCACCCGAAATGCCTCAATTAATAGAACATCTTTGTCCAAAACGCCAACTAGCTTTATGTCAAGGATCTAGAGATTCAGGTTATAAAGTAACCTTACATGCTCACTAAGCCCGTCTACCCGAGCAGGAGACAACAACATATGAATACCTGATTTTTATCTTGATAACCCAAGTAACAATTTTGGTTTTATGAGGGTTCTGAAAACCATGATTTAGACTTTTAGTATGCTTTAAAACCACAATAAAACTTGAATTGTTACTTGGGAACTGGTCTTGGTATTAAAGAGCTCTGATTTGGAGGTAAATAACTAAAGAAAATACCTAAGAATTGCAAGCAAAATATCTCTCGAATAACAAAACTTGTTTTTCTGGATACCTGGAATACCTGAGAGGTACTATTAAGGTATTGTCTTACCTCAATTTGGTATTCCACAACATTGTAGGAACAATTTTTTTGGTATTATCCTCAGGTATTTTACTTCTTAATCTTAGCTCCTAAATACCAAGGCCAGTCATCAACTTATTCAGTCCTGCTCAGGTAGTGAGACAATTCTGATCTTTTAAGTTTACCATCCTGAGGACCATGATCTACAGAACAAGTTTGCTTAAGGAAGTAACAACCCGACCAGAAGGGGACAGCAAAAATATGTAGAGTTTTGTTAATCAGTTACGCAGTTTTTACAACAGAGGTTGTTACAATTTAGATCGCGGATGTAGTTAAAATAGCAGAAATTGTAACAAAAAATCCTCAACAGGTAACAAAATTATAACTAACTATGATATAGATATAACATAAACAAAACAAGCTTTGTAACAGTTTTGTTACGATGTAGCAAAATCGTCTCAGCTATTGTTAGAATTAATCTATTTCTTTACGCAGATTGTGCCTTCCACTCCATTATATCTTAATTTGTTATAGGTATGTTATACAATTATTCTGATTAAAACGTCCTTAACAAATATATATCATAATCAGTTAGTCGTAACAAGGTTTGTTATAATTTTCTTATTTTTATGTTATACCCTCCTGGTCGAGTAATGTTAACCCTTAGAGGGGCAGGACGGACTTTTTATTTTGAAAGCACTGTATCTCAACGACCTTTCCAACTGAAACTTCCATAAAAATCAAGGGGAATGGTTATCCTAAGTTTTGAATATATTTATAACCACCTCCAACCCATCCCCCTTCTTTTCGTGGCTGAAACTAGGTGACTTTTGATGTGAATGGTTTTATGGGTTTTAGTTAGTTCTTAACAAAAATGGTACATGAAAAGTATAAAATTGGGAATATACATATTTTCGGGATGTTCTAGGTCGTCAAAACTGTCCTGGAATGTTTATCATGGACGATGTCGCTATGACACTTGAGCATAGGATCTACATACATGAAATATGTCCAACAATGTTCAAAAAGAGGGAAATTATTATCTTTCCTCCATCTCCGTTCATATCAGTCGTTCAAGTCTCTCCAAATTGTCCTGTATATCAGGTCAAAGAATCTACTGAATCAACCATGACTGGGGTACATTCCTTAGCAACGCAGCATACCCAAGCAAACTAAAAAAAGCCATACAAAGGGATTATAATATATTTCCCTCCATATAAGATGTTCACGACGGGGCGAAGCACAAAAAACGAAAAAGGGGGAAAAACTACCGACCAGCACTAATTTTTGGAAGGAATCCTTTATATTCACTACATCCTACATAAAACACGTGGAGATTTTATGATTTCACTGTTCGTTTAGGTTTGGAACAAAACGTCAGTTTCCAAGCACGGCTTGCTGCGATCCCATGTTTAAGCAGCAGAGCAGATCTGACAAAAATGGAACTCAATGAACAGCATGACTGGCAGTTCGAATGACTGTTTCTTGTTTCGAACAGTTGGCTTAGAGACTGCAAAAAGATGCTCCTATGAATGAACCATTGCCATACGTCAAATCGGTTCATGAACCACCGATGTTTCAGATGAAAAGAAGGGGTGGTCAAACTTGAGGGATGGTTTGTGTTTGGGAAAATTCAACTGAATGATTTGATAACTTGCCGCAGATAGATCTTGTCGTGATGCGAACGACGATATACGGGGACAACCTTGGATGCCCAGGAATTGCTCAAAACACGATGGAAGATCGAAGATTTACTATTGGTTACTGGACTCTACAATGGAGCGAGGGTGAAGAAGTAGGCCTTGTCTAGCAGCTACATATCTGACAAGTACGCATGAAGAAGCTTTTGACGACTTGCTCCAAATAAAGTGAACAGACCTTACAGTAATAAAACCCTATCAAAACTAGGTCACAAACCTTCCATCACCGCCCTCCTCACCCCTCCCCACAGGACCGGGAAACAGATCTCAGTCAACACTGTTGCGTATTTTCATTGTCCCATCCGATTCGGTTCCAACCTCACGTGGCACCACGTTCATTTCCGGGCCGCTCATAATCATCATAATGACTCCTCTCCCTATCGGAAGAACCCGGCTCCTCCTCTGCGCGCTTTTGCTTTTATGATAGTTTTTTATGTTTAATTATCATTCTTCGAGCACGATAAAATCCCTCCCCCCGTTCGCGCGTTCCGAATGCCGTTTTTAATGTTCTCGCTCATCTGGTCCATTAAAGGCAGCAAGCATCATGGCCAGGACCGGGGGCGACTGCCAGCATCCCAAAACAGCATCTGTTGGGGTTCTCTATCGGACGAAATTTAGATAAAAAAAAAATTAAAGACCTTTTGCGGCGACGGCAGCTCCCAGTTCCGGTGGCCTTTCGGCTTTGGCCAACCGTTTCGCAATTATCGGACTATAATCTTCCACTGACCCATAAATTCGTTTTTATTTCCTCGGAGAGCAACGACCACCTCCACCTTCCAGGAACGTCATCGAAGGGTGGTCCGATGGACGAAACTTGCACATCCTTTTTTTCCCCCCGAAACGAAGCGTGTGGGTGCAGTCATTGAAAAAGTCAACCGGAATGACGACGATGGTAACGGGATTTGACGGTGCGGAAAGGGGAGGTAGCCCGAAGCAACTGACTTTCCCGGAACTCGTACGCTTCCCATCCCCGTGTGTAGCAGCAGCAGTTGGTTGCTACAGAAGTTTCCGTTTTCCGATACGCGCGGGTCGCATTTCTCGGTGGTCGCTCGGAAGGTCGGTTCGATCCAACCCGTTGAAGTCAAACCCTCCAGAGCTAGCTAGGGCCAACAACCAACGGACGAAGCTTATCAATAGGTTTCCACATATATTTTTTCCCCCTTCTGTATCCGACCTGAGATTACCGCACCTTTTCCAGGAGAAGCAGCACAAGAGATCAGCCTTTTATGAACCAACAACTGATCCGAACGCTCCGGATGCTATTCCACCTTGCTCGTAGCAGCAGCGGCAGCTGAAGCCGGTTCGGGTTCGGTCTGATATTATACCTCCAGGCGGCTGACGATATTTTAATCCGTTCGCTGCGTTTTTCGCCTTCTTCCTGTGGCTGTTAGATAGGCGAGCGGTGGGCAAAGGACGACTTTGACGACGGTCCTACACAGATGCAGCGCGCTGGGAGAGGAAAAGCGAGAGAGAAAGATTATGAGCTTTTCACTCTGGAGGGCCTCCGGGGGCGGAATGGTTTTTCCTGCCATTATCCGGCGTAAAACTATGGATGTTCTGAGGAACGAAATTTCCCATTTGAGGAGCAATTTTCCCTCTGTGTGTGTGTGTGTGTGTTTGCGTTTGTGTGTGTGGCGCATATGGTGAGCAGGAACTTCCGGGAGACGATAGGTTTCCGATAAGTAGAAGGCAATCTAATCTATTCAATTACTTACGCTTCACGGAAGTTGATTGGAGTTTGCGGTGTGGTCGGTCGTTGCGAGAGTTCTTGCGCTGAAGGAGTTGCGAAATCGATAAGATTGGATTTTTATGTTTTAAAACATAAAGCGCTGGTACAATCGGTTCCGTAAGGTTGGTTATTTGGTGGGAAATCGCCGGGTGTGGGATTTTGAACAATACAATAAATGTTGATTTTATTGGGATCTTATACAAGGCATCAGATTGCGATTCTAAGTCGTACATGTAGTTCTTTTTGTCAACAGGAAGCATGCCATGGAATCATTGTATCTTGGAAGGGGTTTGAGTAAATGTAAGACAGTCAATTTCTTCTTCTACCTATGAATGAGTATTATTTGAAACACATTCCCATTTCTGAATTGAGGTCGCTTTTTGCAATATCAAAGCATGCTACAGCATAAGGGTGCCCAGCACCACACCTGAAACCAGTCTATCAAAAGGTTTTTTTTCAAACTGTCTCACGGTGCCTTTGGTGAATGAATGAGTGTTTTGATAATCCAAAAGCCCTTTTTATTGAGGTCATAAGATTTACAAGCGCAACAAGAGACATTTTGACAGTTCATGGAGCAAAATAGAGATCTTCTTATCTCCAAAGATAACCTGGACCTGTTAAAACTCAAGATAAGGTAAAAGTGTTTGTATTTGGAAAAACATATATATACGGAAGGCGGTGAAGGTTTTCTTTCAGCTGAGTTTTTAAAGCCCGATTCAAAGTAAATTTGGACGCATTAAAGTGATCATAACTCAAGAATTAAACAACATAAACGGTCGAAGAAAACGTCAAATAAAAGGGTATTTATTCAGTTTTCAAAAGATATGTAACAAATTATTTTATTTTACGTTTCGAACGAACGGTTGCACTTTACTTGTGATCGATGCCATCATGATCTGCACAGTCGCTGGTGACACTGTACCGGCGAACTTAATCCACTTTAAACGCATTTGTTGTGTATTTGTCACTTCTTTACCGCATCTTCAAAATTTTCGCTTGACAATTGCCCATTATATTTCGATCCGTCTGAACTCAGGGCTTACCTTACCTTACCAATCAGACTAAGGCCGGCGTGGCCTCTGCTGTACACAGAAGTTGTCTCCATTCTATTCGGTCCATGGCTGTCACTCGTCAGCCTCGCTGTCTGCGGAGGGTCCGCAGGTCGCCTTCTGCTTGATCGATCCACCTTGCTCGTTGCGCGCCTCTTCTTCTTGTACCCGTCGGTTCGTTTTCGAGAACGATTTTCACAGGGCTGTCGTCCGACATTCTTACGACATGCCCAGCCCATCGTAGTCGACCGATTTTTGCAATGTGTACGATGGGAGGTTTTCCCAGAAACTGGTGCAATTCGTGGTTCATTCGCCTCCTCCACGTTCCGTCTTCCATCTGCACTCCACCGTAGATGGTACGCAGCACCTTCCGTTCAAAAACTCCAAGGGCGCGTTGGTGCTCCACTAGCAATGTCCATGTTTTATGGCCGTAGAGAACTACCGGTCTAATTAATGTCTTGTAGATGGTCAACTTTGTGGTTCGGCGAACTTTGTTCGATCTTAGCGTCCTTCGGAGTCCAAAGTTGGCACGATTGCCAGCCATAATGCGCCTTTTTATTGCTCTCGTTATCGGCGGTCACCAATGAGCCCAGATACACGAATTCGTCTACTACCTGAACCGTCTAGGTACCCTGAACTCAGGGCTATTCGGAGGATATATCTCTTTGGCGATGAAATTAACATTGTTCGCAGCATGCCATTCTAGTACCTCCTTAGAGTAGTGGCAGCTGACTCGATCCGGCCAAAACATAACGATGGTCTTGTGTTGCCGAATGAAGGGTAAAATATGCTTTTTCAGACACTCTATAATGTTAACGTCATTGTGTGAGATGTGATGAAAAACTTGGTTTTAAGGCCACAACTGCAGATTCCTTGCGAAATCATTAGTTACTGAGCCAATTTATCAGAGAAAACAAATTTATTCCTGGAAGGGACATCCCCACGACCAGGTAAAATTTTCGCCCGGGGATTTGTTTATAATCCATTTTGACATATGTTTCGTCATCCATCAAAATACAGCCATCAACTTTCATCAAAACGCTTTCGTATAGTAATCGTGCTCGCTTTTTGGCCACGAAATTTTGTTTCAGGGAGCGATTCGGATGTATACTGGCACAACAAGACTTACATTCTTCTCTTGAAAGGTTGTTACGCACGGTGGAACAGTTGGAATCGTATTCTTGTCAAATTACGTATGGAGACACCTGGGTTGTCTTTCATGAACCTCAACACCTTTCTCCTCATCTCTTTGTCCCTAGTGCCACTTTTATGACAGATGCGCTGTGCTCTATCCACAATCAGAGTATTCTTGTAACGTTTGATTGCTATTTTTGAGGCAGACCACGAAGGATTCTCTAGATGTTTGTGCACAATTAATTTTCTTTTCACAAATTCTAGGATCCGTTATTCCAAAATGCATAGATCAGTCGCGCCAATTTTTTCGTCAATGAAACATCAACAAATGCCTCTCAAACGTTTTTTGTCCCAACCACCAAGGACGCGATGGTGTATTAAATCGTGCGTCCAGATTTACTTTGAATCGGGCTTTAGTACGCGATACTGAAGAAGTCTGTGCGCATCTATCAAGAGAAGCATTGAAGGTAGTTGGAATTAAATAGAAAATATTAATCTTTCCTCTCATTTCTAGCTACAAGTATTCCACTAAACAGCTAACACTTTCTACGAATATTTAAGCCAATGTTAAAGCTTTCGGAAGCCAAATAATACTAGATAAAGTAAAATAATTCTTAGTAGGAAAGTGTATCAACGGAAAATTTTACCCCGTTTTACGGTACTGTAGTTTTGTTTTATTGAGAATATATTTAAATCATATCCAAGAGTTTGATTCAGTATTTTCAAATATTGTTTCCGAATGCAAGAGATGCTATGCTGTTATCTGGGCGAGACGTGACGACTCGTAGCCGATTTAACCGTACAATGGTTATGTCGCAAGAAAATATTGTTGATATTTTGACAGTTGGCTTACAGTGCCAGGAAATTCAACTATGATTATAGTTTAGTCAACGGAATACCAATAATTGGTTTGATTACGCTTGAGGGTAAGTTAATTTTTTTTCCTGAATGAGATTTTCAGTTCCGAAATTGTTTGAATGAGAATGACATTAAATTCATGACATAATTTGGGATTGATTTATTCCCGAGTTTTGTTTTCCATTTTTATTTTTCTCATTAGAGTACTGCTAAGCTCAACAAAAATACATCATTCATTTGTTTCGGATCGAAAATTCAGCGATGTCCAATGACTCAGTAAGAACTTCCTCCGAATATTTTTCCTCGTCGGACGCCATGAAGAACTCGAAAGCAAACTGAAAACTACCAGGTTGTTGGTTTTATTTTTTGTATAGTTGTTTCAAGCATACACACTGGTTGGACTTTTAAGATTTTTGGTTTGATTTAACCCTATGAAAGGTGTATAAATTTGAAGATTCCTTTTACTACGAAGTATGGTTGACTATGGATCCTTTCCACCGGCCAACCACCACATCTCACCAGGAAGCATTTTTGTTGCTTTTTTGCTGTGCTCGCGCGATCATCGCCTCGAGTATCGCCGAATTATAGATAACCGTAAAAATACGAAACTCGCCATGCTCGATTAGAAAATTGTGCGTAATAAAGCATCGACATAACCTTTTACAGCCGATGCTCGAAGCAAACTCTTTTTTCGTAAACTTTCAATTTTTACTACTGTATCCTTCAATCTATTTCACAACTGTAACTTATATCAGTCTCAGTCAAGTAGAAGGTTTTTAAGAACAATATATGCTTATCCATTTAAAGTGTTTAATTGGTAAACAAGGATGCATTTCATGCCTTCGGTTTAGCATCAACCGGAAAAGAGTTGGTCTTATATCCATTGATCATCTCCAATCTCAATAGTTTGTGATATACTGGACCGATAATTAAAATTTGAGATAACTCAATGCAGACGTCTTCCAAATTTGGCAGATCGACAGGATATTGGTGGAGACCCAACTAATACCTCACAGCCAGATGCATGGAGGTGAACGGGAATAATATTTCCTACATTATTTGCTCATTACTCTTGATGCAAGAGTGCAAATAGAATCAATTAAGCACAAAACTCCCAGCTTGCTTACATTTGCGATTAATGACGGTTTGTGACAGCGTAATTCTCTCTCTCTCTCTCTCTCTCTCTTTCTTTCTTTCTCTCTCTCTCTCACTCTCTACCCTGAAAACTTCGAAAATGATAGATTTTCAATATGTACATACACGGTGTTCAATAAGTTCGGATACACTTTCAAAATTTGTTAAAAAAATGGAAACATGTTTTTTTATTTTTTGGATTTATGTTATTGAAAGCTATGTTTACAAGGAACGTTTACAACATTTCTCTTGGAATGACCCCCCCTTTGTACTCCTTAACGAGCTTCAAACGTTTCTCGAACGCGTCGCAGGCATGGGCATTTCGTCCCAGATTTTGAGAATTACCGTCTTGAAATGATCCAAAGTGCTGACCTTGTATTCGTTCAGCTTCGCCATCATATAGGACCAAACAAAAAAGTCGAGAGGATTCAAGTCCGGGGAGCTGGGAGGCCACAAAGTTTTGTGCAGAAAGTCGGTTAAATTGTCCCGACACCAGGCTTGAACCACATTTGCCGTATGGGCTGGTGCACCGTCCTGCTGGAACACGTAGTGCTCATCGCCGTAGAGGCTTCGGAGACTGGGGGCAACAACCTTTTCCAAAACCTCAGTTTTGTAGTACGCCGCGTTGATTTTGACGTTTTTTTCAATAAACACCGAACAGTTTCTCGTCCGAAAAAACAAACTCCTGACCAGCGTGCCGAGAGAGGATCCTCTTAGCTCGATCCAACCGCTTTTTGCTGGTAGCCTCCGAAACGCCATGGACCTTACGTTTTTTGTAAGGCCTGAAACCAAGGTCCTTGGTGAGTATGGTGTGAGCGGTTCCAATGGAAACGTTGAGATCTGCAGCCGTTTTCCGGATTGAGCGGTTCTTTTTGCGCCGAATTCGCTCCCTCACGATCTTGATGACCCGTGGCGTCCTCGCTGAACGCGGCCGACCGGATCTCGCACGGTCATTGGTCGAGGACGTCTCCCGGTATCGCCTGATGGTCGTGTAGACAAAGTTCCGCTTGACCCCATGCGATTTCAGCAGCCGGAATATATCGCCGGGTCGCTCACCGTTCAAAAAACGCTTAATTACGAAGTCCCGATACTCTTTCATCGCGCGTAACAAACGAACAACAACTAACAGAATGTCAACACCGCGCACATTCGGTAGCGTATGAATGAAGCTAAAGCTGACACCAATACCAATGCAGAATATGTACATGGCGCATACCTACGCAATGATGAAAACTTGTATTCGAACTTATTGAACACCGTGTACAGGGGATAGACAAAATGATCGGGTCAGGCAAATTTTTGATCAACGTGGAGTGTTCTTACTTCATGAAATATTATCCGATTCAACAAAGTAGAATTTGACTGGAACATTGATGTAGTTTCATATCTTGGCAGCATAATCTGCCATGGCTCCCGGACACCGGAGTTGTTCCGGGTTTCAGGAGAGGCTATCTCACATGTTGAATTTGTGATGAGATTTTGTACTACATGCCGTTGTTGAACAATATTTTTTTCAGTAAACACAGGTAAAAATAAAATATTTATCAAACGAATGAAATTTTGATTACAATAATCGGCCTTAAATTGACTAAGATATAGCCATTTCCTCGAAACAGGTTCTGATAAAGGGTCCTGGATGCGGTTGACTCTTTATTTTACTCAAAACATGCCATGTGACAGCTCTTTCTCCTTGGTTTTTCACCACAAACCTTATTATAAGCTTAAAGCGGATCTTTGGCCATATTGGCCATCCCGGAACCACCAGAACGTCCCCGGGGGAACCTGTAGTAGGGACCAGATAGGCATTTATACCAAAACATGACGTGCGACAGCTCTATCTTCATGATTTTTCATAAATATGACATTGATAAACTTCAGAAAGCCATTGGATACATTAAGCACTCTCGGCACCACCAGAACCCTCCCGGGAGAACCTGTAGTTGAGGCCATTAACGATTTTACTCCAAAATATGCCGTGCGGCAGCTCTCTGTTCATGATTTTTCATAATTATGATTTTGATAAACTTGAGAAAGCCATTGGCTACATTGGCCACTCCCGGAACCTATAGTATGGATCAATTACGATTTTACCACAAAATATGGACTTTAAGATTCACGGGCTAGCCTGATCCAGCTTCCCGATACCTCTGAGGGTCAATTCATCTAGCTTTGGTTCGGATAAGCAAGCTATAATTCGAATGAATTTCTTTCGACAGGAGTCCGTGGTTTGTTTATTTCTTCTGTTTGAATTCGTAAACAAACAAACCACGAATACCTGTCAAAACTGAATTCCATTCATCAGGATGAATCACACGTTCACTAGTGACGTCATCTTGCAAAATTCTATTGACGACAAATATGCGAGTTGCCTTGCAAAACGATCCATCTACCGAGATTTTCTCGATTCAATTGTTGGCGATTGGCAATGGAAAAGCAACAATCAATATGCAACTAGCGATTTGGAATTGGTTCACTGTTGTAGAACCCCTTGGTCCGAATTACACCTTGAAGCCAACACCTTGTTTTACATGTTTGCGCCTTTGTTTTGATTTGCTGTGTTATGTTGACAGAATATTTGAGAGTGTGTTCATGTGAGTTCATTATGAGGGGCGCATTATTAAGCTTGGGACCGAGCTTGGGACCGTTGTTCTAGTACTGACTGAGCCAAGAAAAAAATCGTTTTTGTATGGGACCTACTGGTCTTAGAGTTAGTCTATGGGAAAAGTACTAGTTGACGTTTCCGCCGAATTTCCGTCATTTCACAATGACGAAAGAGTAACTCATTACGAGTGTTTTCTCAAACATTGTTCAGAATTATAAGAACCATGATTGGTGGAGTACACGTGCGATTTTGGCAGCGAAAAATTAGGATGTCGATGATTTGTATTTCGTTATCTGTTATCGATCGCGAATGAACAATAATATAATTTAGGCGACAAACAAGCAAATCTTGGCTTGCAGTTACTAAAAAACAAGTAAATCATGAATGCTCGGAATAATGTAAATCATATAATCGAATAAAGCGGAACAAAGTTCGCCGGGTCAACTAGTTGCTTAAAAAAAAAGTTCTATTAAACACTGCGACTACTTCCTGTAGCCGCACCACTAATTTTACACACCTTGCGATGTTCGTGGTGCAATCAATGGAGAGGTCGATGTGTGTATGTTTTGCAAACCGTATTTTGATAGTGTGTGTGCTGCAGTTGTCAAATAAACGTGTTTCCATTTATTTGAGCATCCATTTTTTTTTTGAGTGAAAAAGAGGGAATGATTGAAGCCTATAAGCAGGAATTTGAGAAATTGGACGTAGTTTCAGAAAAATATTCTACGACCAAACGCAAGCCAAAAAATCGAGGCTCTCTAAAATCAAGTCTAGACTCAGTTTGCAAGTCTGTAACGAAACAACTCGGAAGGCTTTGCAGACCAGTCCAAACATTATTCGGTCAACGATGAGCAAGGCACTAAATTTGACTCCTGTGCATGAATAGAAACGAATGGTATTCACAAGCCTCAACATGGCACTCCAGTGGGACACGGTAAAATCTTTGTAAATTGTTAACTGATGAACCCAACAAAATTTTGTTCAATTTTGTATTATTTTATTGTTCGTTTTTTAACTCTAGGTGTTCCCGTCAGATTTATTGGCTATTGGCGAGATCTACGGAAGGAACCTAAGTACTTCTCCAGACGTAAATTTGGAGGAGGATTTTCAATGGTTTGACATAGATTTTGTGCTATAGGAATTCACATCACAGTAAGATGAACTCGACGGACTATATTGAGGTTCCTAACAGCTGCTAACTTTCGTGTAAAGTAAGCAAATCAAAGGATCCTCTAGGTGATGGATCATGCTGGAGGACCAACTGATTATTAAAATGCAGAAAATATTCAGAAAAATGAATATTTTGACATGTATCCATTGAAAAACATAAGTGCGGCTTTAAAAATGACTTAATTTCATAAACCTGAATCAATAAGGGATTTTCTATTGCAAAATTTCAATTCAGGGTTTAATTTCATTCTTAAACAAATCCATTTCAAACATATTAGGGAAGGTCCATTGATTATGTCACGTGGTAGGATGGTTTGGGAAAACGTGACGATCCATATAAAAAAATTTGAAGGTTCATACAAAAAACGTGACAGGGAGGGTGGGGGTGGGTTATAAAAAGTCACTTTTTGCGTGACGTAATTCATGGACCCTTACAAGGGCAGAGGAAGTTTTATTCCCGGCTTACAAGTTACGCCATAAAAGCGTGTGCGGTTTTAGAAACTTCCCGCAGTGTAGGCAACGAACAAAAGGCAATAGACTTCTTCAGTGTCGAATAAGTCTCAGACGAAATAGGCATATCTGTCAAAGGAAAAGCTTTCCATAATAAAATTCTAAGGAGTTTGCTCGCTTTTAATAGTGATAGTTTGAAAAAGTGCTTCATTTTTTTAGTGTGGAAAGCGAAGAGTTAGTTTTATTTTTCCTCATTTTCAATTAAAAAAAGTTCTAGAAATGCGCTTGTGGAAGTGTTTTTAAAATAGTGATGTTCAGCAAGTGACGCAGAAATTAATGTTCTTAGGTGCTCTATCTATATTCTGAACTTATAATTTTACAAACATATATAATAAGTTAGAGAATCATTGAACCACCCGAATGTCTTCTACGGTTCTTCAACTCTCCCCGTTTTATGTTATTTAAATTTTTAAACAAAAATTTAAGTTTCTGCAAATAATATTTTGATTTCTAAATTTAATCTGTGGAAAATTATAACGAAGATCATCCAAGTTTCAAAATCAACTTCAATCTCAAGAAATTGTCTTGATAATGTTTTACAATTCTCCAAAATGTTAAACAGTATCACGTGAAATTTGATTTGACGAGTCCAGGTCAACATCCCCTCTGGCTGAAAGTCACGTAAATACGAAACAACAACAATAACAAACCTACAAATCATTGCCGAATCCTTCGATTAGAAAAACATTTACTGAACCTAACAAAGCAACCACAGTCATTTTCCCCTCCCTTCCGAATCGATATTGCAAGCGACAGTTGAATGCAAATGTAGGGTTTTATTTTTTTAATTTCGCTTCAAAGAGCAATGCAATCTCATAGCCTACCCATACCGTTGCGTTGCGTTGGTCGGTGTGACATTCCCAAGGCGAACGACTCGTTTCTCATCAAGCAAGGCCATTCTTCAGCAAAAGACAAAGAATCTACGAGCTGCCGTCTGAGCTGCCCTCGGGGGACCTATTTATTTGTTTCGTTTCCAGAGCGAACCTCCTACCCACTTTTGCACACACAGCAAGCCAGACACTGGAAGTCTCAAGGAGTGCCAATTTTCTTACCAACGTCAACAACAACAATCATGGATGCAAAGTGGGTAGATGGCGCACACGTTCACATTCAAATTGGATCCGATTGCCGGTTCGATTTCAAGCCAAAGTGAGAATCACTTTATTCAGCAGGGACCTGGAGGGAAGCTGTTGCCGTCAGCCGTGTTGTGCTAGCTCACTTTGAAATGGAAAATTTATTTCCTTCTTGCAACTTTAATTTGGTGCCTTTTGCGCGAAGACGTTCCCTCCCGTCCGCCCACCGGGACGAGTCCCGGCTCACGTCGAATCTCGCGCGAGCTTTTTTGCTTTATTGATCCAATTGATATATTGATAGCGAATCGTGACTTATTTGCAGGATTTCTGCCTCATCCTCCCACTTCTGCCGAAGATGAAGCCGGGGGGGCGGGGGAGGGGGTTATCAGGACGGTTTTTACGATGCCGATTGTTGCCGTTGACGTTCCGATGGTGGGAAAAATTACAACCTTCTTTGAATGAAACCTGGATTTCCGGTGGAGGGAAGGAAGGAACCTGGGCGGGGACGGCCCTACATTCTCAGCTGACTGAGAGCTCGGAAGACAGGAAACACAGAAGCGATTGATCCGAGGAGGAATTGCGGAAAGCGTGGCGACGGAGAAGAGTCGAAAATTTGCATATTGAAAGACGGGTGCTGTCGCTCCATCTGCTGGTGCGCGCTTTCCCGAAAAATCGAGGAATGTTTTATTTGTTCGGAATCTTTCATCCTCTCGGGGAGGCTTTCCGTTTTAGCATATCAAAGAATACACATGGAGAGCCGATAGGATTTGGTTTGATCCCTCGGGGGCAGCTTGTTTTGCGTTGGGATCGATGAATATTTCGGGAGTCATCACACAGCCATGTTCCTCCTGAAAGTAAATATTTGCGTGTATCCAAACGAACTTATTTCTCTCGGAATAATTTAAAGATACTGAGTTGAATTTTCCCGAACAGAAATAAGCCCCAAAGGCAGGCCTTCATCCAACAAAGCAGAGAGAGAAAAATTAGACGCATTAGGCACCGCTTGGGGAGGAATCTTGATGGTGTGAATTATGGCATCCCCCCAACCCCTCCAACCCCCTCCCAACCCACCAATGCCACCGCGATTCCGAGCGGAGATAAGCTTGCCAACATGCGACAGGCAATTTCGGATTGAAAATAGGACCCAAAAAAAAGGGTGTTTTGTACCATTCGCACACCAAGCAAAACAAAAACAGACAGAACCGTTCTGTTACTTGTCATTCCGAGTTAAAATTTATATTTTCATTACGAAAAGGCCCATGCAAAGCACGGCGCGTTCCTCCAGCCGGCATCCTCGCTGGCTGGCGGATTAAGATTTATGGAGAAACTTGTTGATTTTCGATCGCAATCTCTTCGGGGGGCTAGGCCGAAAGGAATGGGAAAATCTTCGCTCTAGCTCAAGGCGCAGAAAAAAAAAGTGCCAAAACAAAGCAGAGCCAAGTTTCGGCGGAGCGAGGCAACAAACGGATCCGGAAGACAGATTGGAAAACAAGTGACTTGAGATTAGCGGATAGATGGACGGGGAGTTTAGGCCGGATGGACTGCGATTAATTTGGGGTCTTTGCTAGGGGAGGTGGAGATGGGAGTTTGGATTTAATGTAATCGCTACTCAGTGGATCATGATGGGTGATTTGGGAATGTCAATTTTAGAAAATTTAAGGCAGTAGGATGGTAGGATGGTGAAGTGCGTCGTACGGTGGACTTGAATGAATGTTCAGTTCACTTAAAGTGTTTTCGGCCTTTTTCCACATTTGCCAGTGAACAAAATTTGTTGAGCAAATAAATTTCAACTATCCAAACAAATCGATTTTTGACAAGAGGTACGACAGGTCCAAATCAAGAGTTATTCCAGTGTTGCTTTTGAGGTAACTTGAGTAACTCGCGTTACAGATCCTCATTGTGATCTTCGCATTTCGATTTTTCAAACTGCGCGTCGCAGCAAGCTGATTTAAATCAAAACGTCATCCCTTATCCTTGCCTAGTTTCCACTGCTTTTCCCGCGACAAGGTCATTTTGGTAGCTGCTCTGCTCAAGGATATCATTGGAACAACTTGCAAGCAAGTCTTGCTCGAGATTATGGAAATACCATAACAACCCCACGAGAGTTATATAACTGGGCAGTTGAACAGTCAGATAAAAATATCACCAAACTAAATTTCTGTTACGTATCCACTGAACAGTACATTAAAACGTCAGAAGAACTCAAAGAATACCAGACACTCAGAAGTTCCGCAGTTTTTTTTACCTATTCCTGGTGACAAAGTAGAGGCAAAAAGGTAATCTAATTCAGGAGATGAACCAAGCATATTAACCATGATCTGTAAAAAAATAGAAAAGAACATGTTTAAAAATAGCCCTAAGACAAATATTATAATATTCGTATTTATGATACATTATAAATATATGAATATATAAAAGTGAACTTCAATACATATTGCGATTAAACAGTAAAACCCTTCCAAATGATTGAATAAATAGGAAAAAATCTCCAAACGAATTGAGTTTCATTGGATTCTGGGATGGTTATGACCTTCACTGGTTTAGTTTTTGATAACAAATTACACTGAAAAGAAATTAATGGTACATGAAAAGTTTTTGTTAGAAAAACTTTGTTTCCTTAAAAGTGCCTTGTAATGTATGAACGGTTGTTAGGAAACATAATTACCTATCTTGAGACAAAAATTCATCGAAATCAAAAATGGTGTTTTTTTAAATCGACTTTGAATTTTTTTTTAATTATTTTTTTCAGTGTAGGGTTTTGGTTTTATTTTTTTCAATATTTTTTTTCTTAAAGCTTGACTTATTTTGATATAATCACCTATTAAACACTTTTTATAGGAGTAGTCATTTTGTAATTAAATACATTTGAAAAAAAAAACGATAAAAAAAGTTTGGCCCTTTCCAAAAGACAGTCTAGAATTTTTTTTTCAGAAACTAAGTATGCAAAGTGGCTCATCTAGTCATGGTCTACACAGGGTGCTGCCAACTCCGAATACGATTTGAGGTGAAAAGCAAAGGTGCCGTCTTGAGCAAAGTTGTTCAGAAGGTCAAGGGCATCCGCATAGTGGACTGTTCTGTTCGGAACCGCTACGTGGCGCTAGTGAGTAGGCAAAACTGAGCATATTTAACAAGTTCTATCCAGTGATTCTGATAAGATAGAAAGTTCTAGTCGTGGGCAAAGTTGTTCAGGAAGTTAAGGCCATTCAAAAGGTGAACCGTTCTGTTCGGAATTTCACCGTTACGTGGCGCTAATGAGCATGGAAAATTGAGCACTTTCAATTTGTTCTATCTGGTGATTCTGACAAGATAGAAAGTTCAAGTCTTTGGGAAAGTTATTCACAAGGGACAAAGTTGTTCAGGGACATCCGGATAGCAAAAAATGAGTTTACTTAATTGTTGTTCTATCAGAAGCTGTTTAAAAAAAAAACAAAAACAGGAAAGAACAAGCTTCAAGGCAGAGAAACAAGCTTCAAAGAACAAAGCTTCAAGACATTTTATGAAGCAAAATGTATCGTGGGAAAATTTGTAGTTTAAGTAAGTATCACATAATGTGTAGCATTTTGTGTCCTTTTATTAATGTGTGTTGTATTCATGTTCACGATTTCAAAACTGGCAGCACTGTGCTTGAGTAGTTGATATGTGTGAGAGTAAATATGTTCATCATTTCCGGTATGAGTGTGAGTATGTGTGTAAAGTATACACGAGGAAAGTAGGTATAAGAGAAAAAGCCAAATCAATTGTAGCTCGACAACCGACGTGTTTGAACGTAATAAAAAAAACGGTGAAATCTAAACCGAGTATTTTGTTTTGTCACTCTTTCTACAAATTAAATTTTCAAATCCTTGAAATAGCCACCGTTTGATAACAGCCGTACGAATGCTCGGCATTTGTTCAACGAGTTTCCGCAATTTGACATCCGAGATTTCCTTCCAAGCGATTTGTAGGCACTCCCACAAATGTTTATGGTTCTGGGGATGGATTTTTCTCGTTCTTCGGTTCACCTCATCCCATAGCAATTCGATTGGAGTAAGATTCAGTGGTTGCACCGCCCAAACAATGTCAGATAATGTTCCGTTTTGGTCCAAGTCTAGTTCGATCTCTGACTAAAATATATCAGTGAATAAGTGGATTTTCTTCATTATCGTACAGCTTTGGGCCGAATGGTCTCTGATGGTTACGAAGCTTTGGCCACGCATAGGGTTCATGGATATATGAACATAAAACAATATTAAAAAAATCTGGGTTGCCCGGTTTTCCTAGCAAACGCCAACTGAAGTTTCCAGATTTTCCCAAACATCACTAACTTCAAAAACTCATAACTCGAGAACAATTCATCGTAGAAATTTTTGTTTTCTTCAAACCATCATGATTTTCTTTCAAAAATTCGGAAAAATATAGCTTAAAAAAATTACAACAAAATGTTTCACAGTGCAAGAAAATTGCTTGGAAAAGCCGGAGAAATTATATTCTAAGTCATGTAAAATTTAGAAAAAAATGTGTACTGTTAAGTTATTCATAAGTTTACATTGATGAAATTTAGGCGATGGTCTTTATTTTTGTTTTTGAATAATCGCTTCAAAATGTAATAAATTAGACCTCAATTACTTAAATTTGAAGTAGGTGTAACTTGAATAACATGAATACGAAGTAAGCCATCTTTTTGAATCACTTAAATATGAAATGAATAAGATCTGAATTACTTGTCAATGAAGTGAACCAGACTTCGAATGTGTGCTGAATCAGTCCTTGAATTGTAGGTGAGTTCGTACTGATTTACTTGAACATAAATAAAATTAATCATTTGAATGTGAAGAGAATCAGGCCTGATTCATTTGAACATGAAGTAAGTCAGCCTTGAATCCCATGAATGTGGAGTGAATTAGACTTTAATCATTGGAATATGAAGTCAATCAGACCAGAATCATAAGCATATGAAGTGAATTTGGCCTGAATCACTTGATTGTGTGGTGAGTTAGTCCTGAATCTCTTGATTTTTAAGTGAGTTCGTCCTGATTTACTTGATGTGAAATCACTTGAAAATGAATGTGTGGTTAGACAGTGCTAAATCAGTTGAATTTATGAATTTGAATATTAAGTTATTCAAACCTAAATCCCTTGAATACAAAGTGAATCAAACCTAAAATATCTTATTCGCTTAAAGTAGATGTCCATCAGTACTCACTTGCATTTAAGGTTTGTCAGTCATTCTTGCATCCCTTGAATATGAAATGAATCAGCCTTGAATCATATGAATATGAAATGATTAAGTCCTTAATCACAATAATTTGAAGCGAATTAGACCTGAACCACTTGAATTTATTGTGAATCAACCCTGAATCACTTGAGTTTGAGGTGTGTCATCGTTGAATTACTTGAATATGGATAAGGAGTGAGACAGCCTTGAATCACATGAATATGAAGTGACTTAGACTTAAATCAGTTGAATATGAAGTAAACCAGACCTGAACTACTTAAATGTATCCTAGAGGGTTTGAGCTGGTTAGTGGAATACCTGTAACTAGAAATGAGAAGAAGTTAGTTATTACTACCATTATTAGTCGAAGTCCAGTTATTAGTACGAGTCACTGAAGAAGTCTGCACATTGTAGTTAGACGAAATACGCGTATCTGTCAAGATAAGCAAAGTTAGTTGGAATTAATTTGAAAATACTAATTTTTCTTCTAATTTCTAGTTAGTTAAATGTGTTGTGAGTTTCTCTTGAATGACTTGAATTTGAAGTAAGTCAAGCTTGAATCACTTAAAAATTAAGTGAATCAGGCCCAGATAACCCCTTCTGAAAAACTTTTCCGAAGACTCGAAGATTATATCTTATCAAAATCACGAGATAGAACAAGTTGTAAATCGTCAATTTTACATGCTCACTAGCGCAAAGTAGCGGTGTAATTATAAACCAAACTCAATTTTTCATGCTCTCTAGTGCCACTTAGCGGTGAAAGTCCAGACAAAACGGTCCACCCTCCGGATGCATTTGACCTTATGGATAACTTTGCCGAAGAAAATAACATTCGATCTTATCAGAATCAAAAAATACACGAAAATACTCACTAGCGCCACGTAACGGTGGAAAACTAAACCAAACTCTCCATCTTCTGGATTCCTTTGACCGTTTGAGCAACTTTGCCAAAGACTCAAACTACAACTTTGCCAAATAAGCTGGAAAGCTTAGCAAAATCACGAGATAGACTTGTTGAAAATGCTCACAAGCGCCACGTAGCGGTCGAACTCCGAACAGAACTGTGGATGCCCTTGACCTTATGAATATCTTTGCCGAAGACTCGAGCCTTCTATCTCATTGAAATCACGAGGTAGAACAAGTTTAAAATCCTCAAATTTACATGTCCATTAGCGCCATGTAGCGGCGAATTCTGAACTAAACTCTCCACTATCCAAATGCCTATTACATTCTGAACAACTCTGCCCAAGACTAGAGTTTTTCATCTTATCAGGAATCAGAGATAGAAAAAGTTATAAATGCTCAATTTTACATGCTCACTTTCGCCACGTAGTGGGGAAATTCAAAACTAAACGGTCCACTTTTCAAATGCCCTTGACCTCCTAAACATGAAAAGCCAGACTCGGAAGCTGTTTAAAGTCTTTGATTACGTCTTTGTTTCGTCGTTCATTATGATACAAGAAAATGTTTTTAGACAAACTAGTCAAAAGTTCGAAAGTAACATTTGTAAACAAAGACTTCCACCGTATTTTTCAGGGATCTGCTTGCTCCTACAAGCAAAATAGCACCAAAATCAGATACAGGGAGTTATTACCTTCCCGGCGGTAGTGGATATAGATGTTAGCAACCTGGTAATTCCAGGAAATTTACGTTTTAAGTCATTGTTTACAATTTTTACTTTCGACCTTCCGACGATATTGTCTAGGTTTGCAAACAATTGGTGTAAAGCTCTTTATCACGACTTTGTGCAGTAAAGTTTAGCTTGTTGAGTTTGTTGAGCTTGTTGAGCACCGTTTTTACTTTGGATCCCTGAATGACTTTTTCTCTGCTTCACTTTTTGTACAGTCATGTACCGATATTTTCGGTTTCGTTTTTTATGGTTTTTAAACCGTAAAGATCGATACCCGCAGATTGAGGGATTTTCACTAATTGGGGCAAACGAGGTCTATCTCAGTTGTTTCAAGTGATAAACATATACATTTTTGAGCAGAATTGTTGTACGGGGCTGGATCAACAAATCTGTGCCATTGAAATCCGGATCAATTGGGAATTTCACCGCTAGAGGCGCTTTACTTTCAAGTTACTAAATATGAGTGCTGTGACGCGTTGGGTAATTGGTGTCATTCTAGGATGTCTTGAGAACATCACCAGTTAGGACATATCAGTCCTAAATAAACTTGTCCTTATGGCCTAGTTCTCCCTAGAAGTAGTCACACAAGTTCGGAACTCGGTCACTACACGGCGCTAGTGTGCAAATAATCTTCCTGTTTGTGATTGCTATATCTTGAGAGAATTACTAGTTAGGACGATGCTTGTGCTAATGGCTAATTTCGTCTAGATGCAAATTCGTTGTACTGACCAAGTCCATCCGAATGATGATCACATACGTTCGGAATTCACTCACTTCGTGGCGCTAGTACGGATTACAGCTTCATAAATATTTACCGTTATATTAAGAGAGTCGTATTAATAAGGACATCGCTTTCTTCAGCAAATTTGTGCTAGTGACCAAGCCCTTCCTAGAGTTGGTCACACAAGTTCAGAATTCGGTCACTACACGGCGCTAGTGTGCATATAATTTTTCAGTTTGCTGAATCTCGTGAGCCTTACTAGTTAAGAAGATGAATTCTTCAGCAAACTTGAGCTAGTGGCCAAGTCCTTCCGGATGGTAGTCCCATGTGTTCGGAACTCACTCACTGTGTGGCGCTAGAGTGCATATGAGCTTGCAGGTTTATTATGCTGTGTCTCGAGAGCCTTACTAATAAGGACACTGCTTTCGTCAGCAAACTTGTGTTAGTGACCAAGCCCTTCCAGGTGGTAGTCACATAAGCTCGAAATTCATTCACTACGTGGCGCTAGTGTGAATATTAACCTCCAGTTAAAGAATACTATGTCTAGAGACCCTTACTAGTTAGGACTTTGCTTTCTTCAGCTAACTTGTGCTAGTGGCTCAATACTCGATCGATCCACCTTGCTTGTTGCATGCCTCTTCTTTTGGGCCTGTTGATTCGTTTTTGAGAATCATTCTAACAGGGCTAACTTCCGACATTCTTACGACATGCCCAGCCCACCGTAGTCAGCCGATTTTAGCGGGGTGAACGACGGAAGGCTCTCCCAGCAACTGATGCAATTCGTAATCCGTTTTCCATTTGCACTCCACCGTAGATCGTATGCGACGAGCTGGACTCGTCTACAGCCTCTTTGGAGGACATTTTGATCACACCATCTACTGGAAGTTGAGATAGACGAAAAGTTAAGCAGCTCTTATGGAACGTCCATTAATTACGTCACGCAAAAAGTGACTCTTTATAATATCACACCGCCCCCCCCCTTGTCACGTTTTTTGTATGGACCTTCATTTTTTTTGTATGGATCGTCACATGACATAATTAATGGACCTTCCCTTAGAGATGTTAAAATTTTGCACTTTGGACAATAACGTGGTACGTAGGGAAAAATTCAGAACATGTTGATCGATTGCAAAACCTTGCTTGAGAAGTGAAGAACGTGAGTCAAAACGAATGAAACACGAAGGAGTTGATATGGAATGGAAAATGAGAATAAAGCAACTACATAAACAATGTTTCTTGATTATTTTTTTAAGTTTTGCATTGCTCAATTGATCCATCTGAACAAATTGAATTTCCAGCTTCCCAAGAGGCAGCCACACCATTTGATATAGCCCATGCTCTTGGAGCTTCCCTGTTTCTCGGTATTTCTTAGGCTCTTGATATCCCCTTCACCTTGATTTCCCCCTTCCCTTGCTAAATCTATCCCGTATTTCATAGCTGCCCCTTGATCAATAGACCCCCTGTCTCTTTCTACGACTTGCTTCTGTAACTTCATAGCCTCTTGCGGCGTCACTGCTCTTTGCTATACTTCTGACCCTTGGTCCAGTCTCTCTTTTTCTCGCTTGCTACATCATATGTATACTCTGAATTCAAATTTACACTCTCATATTGCTGGTCCTTGTTACTTTCCCAACAAATATCGGTGTTGAATTAGACTTGTTCAAACAATTTGAGAAGCTTATTCAGCTATTCTAGAAGAAACAGCTGAATAGCTTCTCCAAATTTGCTTGAACAAGCTCTAATTCAACACCGATGTTTGTTGGGTCTTGCTCCTGCTCTTCCACTGGCGCTTGCTACTTTCCTGCTCTTCTTATTCCTTTGCTCTAGGGGTATGTACAGACGTAAACAAACTAGAAGCTCAAATGTACACTAGCGCCACATAGTGAGTGAGTTACGAACACATTCGAAAGGGCTTGGCCACAAGCTCAAGTTTGCTGAAGAAAACATTGTCCTAACTAGTAAGGCTCCTTGAGATATAGCAGTCACAAACCGGAAGATTATTTGCACACTAGCGCCGTGTAGTGACCTTCTTTCGAACTTTTTGTGTCTGAAATTTAACGTGGATATGCTTTAATAGATGCATCTAAGTCTTCTCATAGATTATAAATTCATAGAAAAATGTTGTGCAAACAAAAATCAGAAGCTATTTCTTGAACTCTGTTATCAAAAGAAGTTTAAGGTTTTAAATGGAAAATTCACACCGAAAGATCTTCACCAATTCTTTATAGAGATATTGATTAAAGGTACCAAAAAATTTGGATGAAATTTACAGGAAGATCAAATCGTCACACAAGTGTAGTTTAAAAATTGGTTGTTATCCGATTTATCCCAATTATCACACTATCACACTTTATAAGTGGTTCCAATTATTTAAATTGGTCCAAACCCGCCAATAAACGGAGCTTAGCAAACATGTTTGTGTTTCCCATGAAGCAAACCGTCATCAAATTTTGTGAGTGCCTTCATAAACATCTGGACTGTTGGTTTAAAACGATTCAAAAAGAGCAATATTCCAAGACAAACTAATTTTAGTGAAAAGGCATTACATTATTTAAAAAAAATGGAATATCTACACCGTAAAGCTAACACTATTGAGCCACCCAAATAAATGATTTAGTTAAAAAGCGTCCAATAGTGCTGACTGTGTGGTTTCCCAATCCAGTAAACCACAGTGTGAGAGGCCCCCAAGAGCATCCTTATTGTTGCTTGTAATCGATTCGAATCGGCTCTCAAGTGTTAGTTTTGATCTCAGATAGCATCCTTCTTCAACATATAGTGAGATGTCCGCAAACAACGAGAACGAAAAGAATTGGGTCAGGAAAAAATACCAGTGATAAGCTTTTGTTCAGTAACTGACTTATTCTATTAAAAGGGTCAACTTAAATCTTCAAACTAAGTTTAGTGAATATTGTCATATGGTCCGTAGTCTCGCCAGTGGCGCAGCTTAGTCGTTATGCTGAACATGAACCGTTGGACGGCAGCCACAATCGTGACTTTTGTCGGATGCATGCTTTTGATCCTTGTTGCTGTAACCAGTCACCTGTCTTGACGTTCTGTGGCCTTCCAATTATCCTTGTATACCATGGAGCTCAAAAGACCGAAGAAATGCCTCGATAGGACGGCACTGGTGGCAAACTTGTCGGATTCCGGTCTTTTGGGACATATGGTATATTTTTGGCCTCCAAAAACGTTAGCGTTCCTTTTGACGTAGTGCGATGATGCCTATGTCCGGCCAAAACACGTCATTTGCCATCCGAGTGATGTTGTTTAAGAAATGGGATGAGTATTGTTCTGCAAACACGCTCTTTGGTACACCTCCTGGTTAATGGCCAAACCGCTTGGTTTGAACCACGGCTTCGACATACTCTTATCGGATATTACGATGCATAACATAACCTCGATTCAAATTTGTGCTTGAACTTATACATTACTTTTGGAGGAGTAGTACGATTTGTCCTTAGTGTAGAATCGGTCGTTTCCGGTAAAATCTGAGACTTGAAAGAGGAAAGTAGCTTTACGAATAACGTCCAGAACGAAAGATTTTCCGCCGTTCTTCGTAGTGCTCTAGCGGCATTGATTATCACGGTTTGAATCTGCTCACCGGTGATACTCTGAGGATCTGGTTTTCACACATAATCCTCGTTTCTTTAGCGTCTCGCAGATGAGTGACTTCGAACAATGGAACTTCGGCTGCTTCACCAGTCGACTTACCGAATCCTTGTTGCTGAACATGTTGGCAGCGAGCGTGAGTGTTTTCTCGTTCATTATTTTCGCTGGACGGTCGCAACCTATCTTCCGGGCTGCTCTCATGCATGCAGGATACGGTATACGGTGGATACCGGAACTTTTCACGACAAAAATGGTCCACCGTGTATTTTTTCCACGATCTTCGTTCGCTTGAAAGAATTGTACGGCGCGCGCAGTTCCTCGTTTCACGACATGCTGAACACGACTGAACATGTTAGAGTGAAGTAAGAGTGTATGAAAATTTTCTGAGAGTGCAACGATTCATTCATCTAAAGTGACATTTCTATGCGGCCGTTTTTTTCTATGGAAAAGTATTAGAAACCATTCGTAACCATTTTTTAAGGGATCACCCGTTAGATGTCAAACACGAAAAAGACTTTACAAAAATTATGTGGACAGTCACGAAAAGTGATAAGCTTTTGAACGGTAATAACTCAAAAAAAAAAATTAAAAAATTAAATAGAAATTGAAAAATCGATTCGTACACACTAAAAAAAAAGTTTTAAAATTTAAAGTCAATTTGCAAAAAATGGCTACCTTAGAATAGGACGAAATTTTTTTCAATAAAGGCAATATAATTGTGTTAAACTTCGCCATACATTGCAAGATGGGCACTTGATGGGCAAAACGTTTTTCTAACAACAACTATTCATATCCTATTTTTACCGTGTATCGCGCAAACTCGTCTAGTTATGAACTTCAACACCTCTTTAGAATCCAATAAAATTGGGCAGTCATAAAGAATTGAAGGTATTGAACATTTGGTAAAAAGAATACTCATCTAGACTAACAGTTGAAAAGGGTCAAAAACATTAAATTTTCCTTTACATCAGTAAAACAGAACCAAAAGTGAACGTTTAAGTGTATTACTGAGAGAGCACTTGTTTTTCAAATTGACTTTATATCTTAAAATATTTTTTTTAGAGTGTAGGAATCGATTTTAGAATTTCTACAATTTTTTTCATAAAATCTAAAGAAATTTTCTAAAAGTCACCCAACATCATTTTTTTGTAAGTCTTTTCCTTTTTGAGTTATGATGACATGCAAAATGTTAGAAAAACTATTTTCCGTTAAAAGTGCCCATCGTGCATTGTATGGCGAACTTTTAGACAATTATATTGCATTTATTAAAAAAAAAATTCGTCCAAGTCTAAGATAGCCATTTTTTTGCAAATTGACTCTAAATTTGAAAGTCTAGTCTAGAAAGTCTTTCCCATTTTAAGTATGTTGATTAAAAAAAAATCGTTCAAAAAACTTAAGCCCTTTTCAAATGGCAGTCTGGAGAAATTTTGAAATAACAAAGAATACAGAGTTGTTCAAAAAGACAAAGTCTACCCACCAACAAAGTTTCATTGAATTCTGAGAGAAGACGAATTGCGTGAAATTCGTCAATACCGTATAACGGGGTGACTTCGATCACTTTTTGAACTATTTCTTGAAATATTCTATGATCATTATTTTTAAATTTTGTTTTAAACCAGTACTGGTATCTGTAGTATAACACTACAAAGAAATTTTAAAAATTTATTATGTCAGATGAACTTTAAAAAAAATTGTTTAATTCCCGCGGCCAATTTTATATAATGGGGTGACTTCGATCAAAATCAATTTTATCAATTTGAAGTGCTTGAATAAATAAAAAAAAACACCAAATTTTCATGCAAACCGATTGATGCAGATGTCTCCCGAATAGTACAGGGGTGGAGCATTCCCCAAAGGGAACGTTCATTAATTATGTCACGCAAAAGAGGACCATTTTCAAAACCCTCCCCCTTTGTCATGTTTTTTCTGGACCTTAAATTTTGTGTACAGATTATCACAATTCCAAAGCTTCCTTCGATTGAAAGCATGACATACTTTAAGAGCGACCCATCCATTGCTATTTTTCAGATATTAGACAAACAGAAATACCTCACTCATGTCGTTTTTCTCGGCATTTCGGACTTCTCAATGCCATTAAACTGTCGAAATAAATGTTTCACACCTTTTCTCCAAGACAGAACAAAACAAAACAAACCCTTTGACAGATTGGAAGGTAGTGCAACACTTCGAGACGGTTGTCGCATTTATTCGTTTGCTCTTAGCTTTCGATCAAAAAAATTTTTTTTATTCATTAATTTGTTTATGTATACAAAATTTATATTTTTTTCGATAAGCTTAGAGAGACGAATGTTTAAGTAATCTGAAAATGTGATTGCCGATTTTTTTTTAAATCATTTTATTGCTTTAATATTGTTGTATTGTTGTTGGGCTTGGTAAAAAGTAACATAAGGAGCATTTTTTTTTAATATTTTTTATAGGAAATAAAGAAATGCTAAAACCAAAATGCATTTACATACCCTAATAAATGCTTAATATATATGGTTCAAAGCTTCACAAATTCAGGCACTTGGAGAAGGATAATTTCAAATTGAATAAATATCGAACTTGGCGGTCGAAGTTGATCGATGTCACCCCGCTCTACGGTACTTCATAAATGCTATTTTGCATAATTACAGGCTACAAGCATTTAAATAGCATTTGAAATCCAGTTTTGAAACAGATAGCATTCAAGATGCTGATATAATGCTAACACAAAGCTTGTAGCATCAGAAAGGCAAATTTAGGGTTGAGCTACTGTATATGCTGATGCTTATTACCCAAGTAACCACTAAGCACTAAAAGTGGCATTATATAAGCATTATATCTGCATATATAGCAGCACTTTAATAACTTGAAGCTCTATATTCAGATATAATGCTAATATAATGCTAAGAAAGGCTAAATAACGTGCTTATATAGTGCAGAAGTGACAGCTCGTAAATAGCATTAGTAATGCTATATTAATGCACCTCAACATAACTGTCAGTTTTGATAGCCCGTTTTTGGCACTGCTAATGCTATTATGCTGCATTTATAAACTGTATATTTCCGATTTATTTTAAGAACAATTTCTATTTTGGTTTCTTCTTATTGATGGTATTAGCTAAATAAAGAAGGATAATGCATGCAATAAAAAAACCACTAAGTGCATTAGTAATGAACGGGTATATTAGTATGCGTAAAGTAATATTTTGTATATTCAATATACTGAGAAAATTTCCTGTACTGCGTCTTGAACCAAGGTATCATCTTGCATGGTTGGACCGCTGCCTTTGCTGCCTGAGCCTGGCTATAAGCGGTTCCAGAATTGTTTTTAGCTTTCATCTCCGTATATACGAACGAATTTGAAGGCGTAGAACTGGCTAATGGAGATGTCGTTGTTTCTGTAACCAAATCATATATATGTGTGTTAAGTTTAGAAGTATCTTAGTTACAATGCAATTTAACTTTACGTCTATAATTTCCACTTTTCATAGTTTTTTTTTTCCACTTATTCTCGTCCATACAGGTTTCTGTTGACTCCAAATGACTTTTCAATGCTTTTGAAAACTAGGTCTTAGCATTATTTGATAGCCTTATATTAGCACTATATGCAGATATAGAGCATGTATGCTGTGAACGTGGTAAAAACTTTAATGCATTATAACTGCCTTATATGCGCATATAATGCTGGCGATAATGCTAAGTTTTGGTTGGAGCTTCTATGCATTTGTGCTGCTAATATGAAGCTTACCTAACATATGCTAATATAGAACTTTAAAGCAACATTTATGCTGATATAGTGCTATTATCGAGCTAAAGCTTAATGCTTATGGTTACTTGGGTATTTACCTGGGTAGTTAAAAAAATCAATTTTATCCATTTGAAGTGCTTAAATGAATAAAAAACACCAAATTTTTATACAAACCATTCACCCCACTCTACGGTACTTCATTAATGCCATTTCGACTTATTACAGCCTACAAGCTTTTAAATAGCATTTGAAATCCAGCTTTAAAACAGATAGCATTCTAGATGCTGATATAATGCTAATACAAAGCTTGTAACATCAGAATGGCAAACTTAGTGTTGAACTACTGCATATGCTAATGCTTATTAGTTAGTTTCTTACCAAACGTGCTCAAATTTCAAGATGTTGTTCAGGACACGATTTAAAATTGTTTAAACAAAGGAGAGCGAACGTTTCTAAATTTTCATCCGTATAAAGGGATGTAAGAGATCGTTTAAAAGAGCATATTTTCATCAACATAAAGAGCGAAAATTTTCTCTTTTTTTCAATACAAACAATAGTTTATGTAAATGATGTTTTGAATCGTAGCAAATTTACAAAATATGAAAAAAATGTTCTCGATTGTAAGATTTTATTGACAACAGATAAAATTTTATAATCTTGTACTTGACTATCAGTCAACTGAAACATCGCGTAATCTGAAACACCATTCTGTAAGTCACAGACAAAATAGCCCTATCTGTCAGTGGATAAGCGTTTCCCAGTTGAATTTAAAGAAATTAACAATACTTTATAAGATGCCATTTCGAGCAGCCAAACTCAACTGTTTTATAAAAGATAGCATCAAATTAATTCGGTCAAAAATATCGCCTAAAACCCATCGTTGTTCCATCGAATCCACTCCGCCAAAAACACGCCACCTTCCTCTGGAAGACAATTGGCATTTCACCAAAACCAATTGCCCCTAAGTTACTAAGCATCTCTCAATCCAATAAAAATCCTTTCTCATCTTGACCAGTCAATCCATCCCAAACAACTGCCACTACTTCAAAGGATTAACAATCTTCCGAAGGACACTGCCCATCGCCACCATCCCTTCCTCCCGACTGTTTGGCGCGCGTTAATTCCATTTCCCAACGAAAAAAACACGAGTCAATGGATCCACTTGATATTCGTCCTCTTCCAGTCGCTCTCGTGTGAAGGAAAGAGAGAGCGAGAAAAAACGAATCCTAAAACGAGGGGCCAAAGATTTAAGCATCGTAAAACTTTATACCAGCTCATTCAGTTTTACCGCAACTGAAACTTATTCATACACTTGGTGAAAGATCTCTCCGCCCGTCGAAAGCTGCTTGGCTTGGCTTGGCTGGCTGACTGGCTGGTTGGAGCAGCAAACGAATGAAATAACACTCATCTATCGCGGTGCATTAAGCAGGCAGGGCAAAATATAACAAGCAGCAGCAGAAACAGCATCAGACAGACCGTACTTGGGAAGGGTTGCCGGCGAAAAAAAAGGGGGGGGGGGAGGGTCGTGAAAATATGGTTGAGATCAGCAAACTCGTAATAAAACTCAAGTGCAACGGGAGAAAGAGAAGCCGCCATCAGTTTTGAGTGGACGAGTAGACGAACACTAGCGGGTAGTAGTAGTACAAGTCGTTCAAGTAGAACCGGTGCCAGCTGTAGAACTAGACTAAAGAGTAAATTGTGCTGAAGTTGCTGGTTGCGATATTTCTTTTTCTTTCTTTTCTTTTTTCGTTATGACGAGATGAGTATCCCCCTAGATTCATTCAGAGAAAATCGAAAATTTTCCACCACTCTCGGTGCAGTTGGTCCCACTTGGGAGGGAATTGGAATTAATGAAACGTTTACATTTCATCCCGGTCCTCCCGCGCCGCGCTGGGGCCACTTCGGAGCGAAGGGAATCTTAAAGTTCATAATCCTGAACTTGGCAATAAAGAAGCGAGAATATGTCAGAACTATTGCGCTCGGACAAGCGTCTACTGCTGTGGGTGTAAAATGTGGAAAGTTTTCCATTCTTGGCTTTTCTTCGGTTCGGGTCCGGGGCAGTAAGTAGAAGTAGCTTAAAAATGTGTAACTCAGATGACCGAAACTGGGGAAATCTCAGCTCCCAGGCAGCCGCCCGCATAGTCTCAGTTTGAAGATCTGGGAAATTTATGGAATCCTTCTTACCTGTACTGGAAATTGCATCTCCGAGGCAGGAGTTTTAAGCTTCGTGTCCACGTCGGTGTAGGACATGGAAAGTAACAACACAAACATGACGGCGACCGTTGACCGCCCTCCCGCCGCATAACTTTGCACTTCTTTCCGCTCAAAGTCCTATTGGTGGTGGGGAAGGGAGGGGGAATTTGTGTGGTTCAGAGTTTGTTTAACTTGGTTTCTTTCTTTCTCTTGTCTCTTTGCAGATTGAGGACGCTATGCTGATGTTCGACAAACAAACCAACCGACACAGAGGTAAGTACCGCATGGGTTGATGTCTTGAGTGAAAGGGAGCTGCTGTAGCTCTTGCATCGGAGGGGGGTGGTTCGGGTGATTTACACTCTCGGGGGAAATGCCGCCTGCCTTAGTGGGGGAGTTTTCTTCGTGCTTTTTTTTTGTTGTATTTTGTTGGATTAAGAGCTTACCTGGGTTTGCAGTTCAACTTACACAAATTGGAGATGTGTCAAGATAGTGATAGGTTGACTTTGAGAAGGATTAACGTTGAGAAAATAATAAAGGCGCCATTCGATGTTGTGACAATATAGGATCGAACAACATTTTTTTTTTTTACCTACTAAGGCCAACCTGGCAAATCTACTTTATCGACTTTAACTATAAACAAAAAAACTTTTTTTTCCTTCAGTAGAGCCAAAACAAAACTGCATCCATTCATTAGGATTGTTCTCGTATGACCCATATTTTTTAGGGGGCAGGTCATATATCCTGTCACAATTCTTTATCTTTATCTTTATCTTTGAGCAGGGAAAAGCCTCAAATGGGTGCAAAAAACCTCCTCTTCTTTTTGTATCAACAGAAAGTCACATAGCTTCGAAATGCTACAATGATTGCCTAAATTTACTTTATGAGCTATACATAATAATAAACTAACTTGAACCAAAAAAAAAACAAATCTAACGTGTGTTGTTCGAGTACTTTGTTATATCTTTTTCGAAAAGTGGAACAATCATCCAAAATAAAAAAAGCAAGATTTTAAAGCAATTACGCATGATTTAGTATCATATCTCGTAATGGATAGTAACTTGGAGGTAAAATGCAACATTGATGGTGGAGAAAAAAGCAACACATCAATTCGCTTAAAAAATTCAATGTGTGCGTTAGGTTGTGCAGTTGATTAGTAGTAGTAAATTCAATGGCTAACAAAAAAAAGAGATTTCGATCTGCAAAACTGGGATTTGATCCGCGGCCGTCAGCGTAATGACTCTTCATTGTATCTATCCAGCCACAATAACAAGTTCAGGTGATTGAAATAAAAGCCCTACAGTTGCTTTGGTTGTCGAGGCAGTGGTTTAGTTGTATTAGTGTAATGCAAAATACTGTCATTGTGTTCGTGAGATGATGCACAGCCTGTTTTTTGTAAACATGCGTGACGTAGATCTCCAAAAACAACAATTTACAAAAGGAGCAAATCACAAGACGTAATGTTTATTTTCGGTAATTGGTAAAGTTTTAAAAAGGTTTTGGCTGAAAAATGCACTTTCTCTTCACATCTTTCATTCTAGCCAAAAACATTGTTGTTCACTCTTGGTGCCTCATGGTGATGAGCGAACATCTCCTTCTAAATCATAATCGTTACTCCTCGCACGGAGAATACATAACATAACAATTTAATGTATAAAAAAAAAAAAATGAAAAATGCCATTTTGTGCACTAAAAGGATGCGCAAAAAATCTTAACTTGCTTTGTTTTCATTCGCTTGTTTTTGGAGTTCTATGTCACTACCCGAAATCATGGATTTTTTACACATTTTTCGTTATTAATACCGACAAACACCCTGCTCTTCGCCATTTGCATAGACCTCATTGGGTCGCACACTTACATGCATTTTCAAAGTCACTTTACTCAACTTTTGAGTACAATTGTATGCCATCTCTTTTTCTCTCACGGAAATGTTACTCAATTTTCGTAAAAAGTGGATCTACTCAAAAATTGATTTGATCCACTTTTTAACGAAAATTGAGTTACATATCCGTCAGAGAAAAAGAGATAGCATACAATTGTACTCAAAAATTGAGTAAAGTGACGCGAGAGTGTGGCTTCGTTTGTTTCATAAAACGTATGGTGACTTGATGAGAGGGAGATGGTAGTGTGATGACAAGTGAAAATAACAATAGAACACTTGACAGCGGAATAGCAATAGTGGTAAATGGCGTAGCGGCGTTTTGTGCCATTGTCTCGCCCATATTGAGAAGTTGTTGACGGTTGAACAAAGACCCAACGGTTGCTGCGACTGTCGAGGCACTAGACTGCCTGTAACCGCATATCAGTCCCATATTACTTTTTGACGTTTTTGAGTTATGTTGCGCAATCGCTTTATTTTGTATCATATTTTCGAAAGCAATGATAAAATATAGCATTTAGTTTAAGAAAATGTGAAAAAAATATCAGGTCGGTTTGTCCCATCTTGAAAGTAACCGCATATGAGTCCCATTATCGAAGTAACCGCCAATGAGTCCCGTTCTTGAAGTGACAATAAAATAAGAATGTTAAACATCTTTTACAATTATGGTTGTATTTCTCGACTGTTTAATCCTTCTTAGAGACATAACTAAAATAATAAATAATTAAGTAAAAAATGTAAATCTAACATATAAATGAAGTAAAAGGTAATGGTAAAAATCACAACAGGAAGGAATAATATTGGAATAAAAATCCATTCTACCAATCAGTCTCCCGTTTGTCCAGTTTGAGACAATTTGATCTCTTCTTCTTTTCCTCCACCAATGGTAAATGGTTTTAAGTTAATTGGTTTTTCCTGTCATCTTCAATGGCTTGAGGTTGGCTGTTCTTTTTCAATTGACCTTCCAGATCAAAGTCGTTAGCTGAAACTTGCATTTCTTGTTGGCTGTGAGTTATTTGCAGCACTTCTAGTCCTAACCTTTTACAGAGTTACTGTAGTGAAGATACAAGGATCCTTTCTTCACGATATTATATCGGATTTTGTCGATACAAGGTCAAAGTTTGATTTTGTTGAGCACGTATTCAGAGCTGTTGAAAACGCTGGGAAAGAAATTTTCCGGCAGCATTTCCAATAGCTCGACTTTTTCTTTCGCGTTAGCGTTGCCTGGAAATCGGGGTGGGTAATTGGTGGTTTAGGTCGCATTGCTCCATAAACTTGAAAACTGTCGGTAGTCAGAAAAGTGTGCCCCGAAAAATGTTACCAAAAAAATTTCAGAATCAATTCCTTCAATTGAACATTTTTTTTAACTAGAAGTATCAGATGACGGAAAAGATTCCAGTCCTTATTTTGGGCTGCACAGTTGTTCAGCCCTATAACAAGATGTTCAACGTCTCTGAATCTAATTATGACCCGATGAAAACATCCAGTTATGTCGTTGGAACGACCACTCTCCGATTCATTCCATAGACACGGAATAACTGGCATGGACCGTGTGTACTTGCCTACGGAAGCAATTGTCTCATCAAAAGCAATGAGCCGCTGTGGGAAGACGATCGATTTCAATTCATCCAAACGAGGTAGCTGTATGACCTGTGAGCTAAGTTTTTGTTACTTTATAGCAAATTCATAAAGTGATGATTTCATAAAAACCTACCTTCTGTAGGTCAACCGCTAGTACCATATGTCCAGGCTTAACGGAATCCCCGGCATCCTGATATTCCAAACGAACTGCTTTACTCAACAGTAGGTGCTTTGGGTATTGCTTGCATATACTGCATAACTTACGTCAACATCGTGAGTTTGTGTAGTTTCGGTGCATTTCCTTGACGGGCAAATCCGATGGCAAATACAACCGATTTGCAGCGTGAGCTCGACGATAATGTAAAATTTATGTTTTCCGACGGTTCTACGCTGAACCCTATCCCGAATGAAATGCTTTTGACTGGTCGCGTCCAAGCTACAGAAGGTTTTATTCATTTCCATCTTGCCATCTTTAAAAACCAAATTGCCGCAATTCTTGGCGCATCCGAAGTTCTTCAAAGTTGCGACATTACCAAGGCGCCGTCTTTCTGTAAGTTCACGATTCCGAGATTGTTTTTTGTCCATGATTTTTTTGTTCCGGTGTTCATTGATTCCGCTGTGGCAAAAAAGCTACTATCTGAATCATGATCCTCATGTATAAAACGTGAAACATCATTCGATGCACCATGGACCTTTTCTTGATCCGCATTTGAAGATGGAGTATTAAAATCTGCATCATCTTGAGGATCATTATCCATCGACACGAGTTTTTCCGCTTTTATGGAACAAAAACTTCCACATGTTGCATCGTCACCATAGTGCTTTATAAGCTGATCTGCATTTGAAAACAAGAATTGGCTCACATTCTCGAATATCCATGATCTTTTTCTTTCTCGTCCGACAAGAAAGAAGTGAAATTCGACCTAAATTCTTGCATTTTTTCACGACTTTGGATGGAAATAACTTACCGACTCTTGTTTTCTCAACAAATCCACAATCTTCATCGACGGAAATTTCATCACTATCACCAAAGTAACTCTTGATTATCTCTAGGACATTTTGATTCGTAAAGAAATGTGAAATCTCCGCAAAACACAAGCTTAGAACAGTAATTCTTAACTTGTTCGCGTCGGTCAAATATTACATAATACGCTAAAAAGGAGCAGGTTTTGCGTTTTTTATGTTCAAAATTTATGATTCTACATTTTTGGCCACGTTACATAGGAAGGGAAACAACATAAACAACAAACATATCAAACAAACAAAAATATCGAACATATCTTATAAATGTACTACATGGTGATGAGAGAGTCAAAGTAGTCGAAAAATGTCTTCTGTCATATTTGCACAAACTCAACGACAAAGCATGCCGCCTTAGTGCGATAATGTTGAACAAACAGAATGGGACTGGTATGCGGTTACATTTATGCTTGATAGACAAAGTAACTGCATATCATGTCCCAATGCGTTTTTTGCTCAAACAACGTGTTTTGGTTGTTTAGTAAACAGTGCATACTAATACATACAAACTACCAAAATATAGAGTAATAAAGCACGCCAAACAGGCTAAATCAAGAAAAATGCTTTCCCAACTTGAATGATCGTTTTCTCGGTTTGCTGTTTTTCAATATGGGACTGATATGCGGTTACAGGCAGTAGACACACAGCGATAACCGCTTGCACACACTTGCATGGCTTTGTTTATACCATAAAAAGCATTGTGGATCATGAAGGGCAAAATTGCCTTTTCTGAATCATGCGGATTTCTCAAGATATGATTGCAAAAACTGGAATTGCATTTTTGCTACAATTTCAACTTTTGGGTGAAGGAACATCGATCGACACATACATGAAAATGGTTTGTTATTCTCGTAAATTGTTCGAGCCCCATGTACAAAACGGAACGAAGTCGAGCAAAGTTGACCAAGTTCCCGGGAATATTAAGTTGAGAAGCAACAATAGTCAAGGACAGTCAATTTTCGATTGATGAAGGTCAGATACAAAGAGCGTATTTCGGAATCATCACGACATACATATGCTCTCAATAACTCTAGACCTATAAGTTCACATCGCGCATCATAGCTGGGCAAATTGATTGGATCATTCTATCGAAAGCGTCTTAAAGCGAAGTGTACAAATTTGCGCAGATTCACCTCGATAAGTAAGATGCTATTTTGATAGTACGGTGCCTAAACGCCAGACGATGTTCTTATATTGACCTCACTAATGAACAGAACAGTAATTTTAAACATTCAATGTTTAAAATGTTTACAAAGTGTTTGCAATGCGAAATATGAATCCAGATCAACCTGGTATCTAATAACACACCTAGACCCTAAACAACAGATTCTCTTTGAAATTGTAGCAGCATCATTCATAGGATTTGTTCCACCACTCGTTGCATATGAGCTGAAATTGTAAAAATAAACGTCTTGAATGTCATTCACAGTCCAATACCGTTCACAATCTTCAGAAAAAGAAAGTTTGAAGGGTTCAAGTAACAGATTAATATCGTTGGAATACACTAGAAATATTAACGGCCTTAGATGAAATTGGATTTCACGGCCACTCAAGTAGTATTGAAGCCAATCTTGAAAAGATCCAGAGAAACCGAGACGTTCGAACTTTGCAATAGTAATCCAATGGTTGATTTTATCGAATTCCACCAACTCGGTAACAACTTGACAGCTCCTGAGTAAAGTCAATGTACCCCGATAATCTTGGCTCACTGGTTCTGTCAAATTGAATGAATCCCAGAACATATTATCAATTGAACGTATTTACATCGTCTGTTATTTTCAAATCAGTGGAGCTAATATTCGTACTTGATGAATATAATGCTGACAATACGTTGCAATTTTTCCTAAATAATAAATGGTAGATGTGTTTACCCTTCTTGCAGAGAATTTTCAGAAGCATAAACACACTCGGTGCTTAGACTACTTGAAAAATTTCCTAACCGTAATTATAAAAACACTCCGAAATTTTCAGCACTTGAAACATATCCGGAAGATAGCAAGACGTGAATAAAATAGCAGCCTACTTTGCCTATAAATGGCGCACTATACTTCTGAATGTGTAACGCTTTGGAACCTAAGCACAATGGAAAGCCACGAAAGCAAAAAACAAATCGCGTTGCTCAGGGTACACTGAGAAAAAAGCTTGGTAAACGCAAACATATTCTAGTTTCGTTTAACAGGAATTTCACGACGAAGTGGGTATAAACATCATGTCAGTTTGATATGACTACCTATGGTGGTTTAATCCAACTGAAACTAAAGTTCAACTGGCATCCGTTTGAATTTACCATTATGTTTGTTGTTTCATTATGACAGCTACGAAAACAAACAGATTTGTTGGTTAATTCTAATTTTAGAATGATTTAAACTGAAATGCTCTCCGTAACTAACAAAAACGGTTGAAACACCAAATATTTCCATTTACAATCACCTTGCATTTCTTCTGTAACTTCAATTATTTGAATAAAATGCAAACAAACATTAGAAGAGAGAACATTTACATAGGGTAACGGGATGTAATGTTAGCCTAGCTCCTTGATTCGGCCTATGTACCGAATATGTCATTATTTCTTCAATAATCAACAAAATGATGTTGCTATCAGAATGACCGATCTATTTCAAAGCAATTGAGACATAATCAATGAATTTATAATTGTTCACTTTTGCGTAATTTTCGATTTCCTTAACTTTTCAGACACCATAACGTTACTGGTTAAGCTGAACAGATTATCTACATGCTCTTCGGATGATCTAAATTTGCCAAAATTGAGCCTATAAACCGATTAATGCAGCTAAGATGTACAGAAAATAGTCACACGTTATAAACTAATAGGTCACATAAGTAACATAACAATTATTTAACATGAAAACCATAGACCCAATGTTAGGGACATATTTTTTCTAGGTTCCCAATTATGGCCTGTCTTATGGGAAGCGTAGTGAAAATGTTGTTATTGGTTACATTTACAATACAACTGTCTGAGTTTTGGTTGAATGTTTTTCATATGGCTCATCTAAACACAAACTAAAGGAACAAAATCTGTGTAAAGCGAATTCTAATGTTTTGATTACCGAATGACCGCTCAATCATATGGTAAAATCACTTTAAGTGTTTCTTAGCAGTTTAAGTATAGTTTGATTGTTTGTAGATTTGTTTGTTGGGTAGAGCGAATTCAGCTGGAAACGCCTTGAATCAAAAAATCATCAAAAAGCGTACATAGCTAACATTCAATAACAAATCTATCGAATGGGACGAACTTGCATCCATGAATAGACCCAATTTGATGCCTACAGACCGACATTACATCCATATCCTTCAAAAGTTTCTGACTTTATAAAATGAGTTGTGTAACTTTTCGTGATACATACTACCAGATGGCTTATTAAACATTTCTTAACAAGTGTGTAGCTAGTTAGATTTTGCTTCCAGCTGAAAAACTTTATGAGTTATGATAAAAAATGTAATCGATTGTTGCATACTAGGCTGAGTCAAGGGACACATACCCTATATGTATATTATGTGTTCAAATGTTAATGCCAGCATTTCTACTACTTTCGTTTATTTTAAAAAAACATTGGATTCTCACCTATTGTTGGTGACGCGTCTCAAGCAGCTGGCCACAACAGAAAAAAATAACAAAACAGAAATAGTTCGTTAACTAAATTTTTAGTTTTTTTTTTCTCCAAACAAAATATCAGTTTGATTCAATTGCCGCTTTAGAAGAATCAATTTGTACATTTGTTCCCCTGAGTCAACGCAACCTGTGTTTTGGTAATAATAAATTCCTTTCAAACTGTAAACAATAAAAATTACTAGTTTTAGATCAACCATAATGTGTTGTATCATGGTAATATCTTTAGGTAGAAACAAACAACCTGTCTGTTTGTTTCGAAAGAAAATAGGTTTTAAGTTTGGATGTCAACAAACTAGTTTGTTGTTTAAACGGGGCTGTTTTTTCTCCGTGTAACAATGGAAGCATTAGAGTTCGCTCTCGTTTCTCTTTCAAGCGCACATGATGGACTGGATTTTTTTTTTGCATCGCTGTGTGCTTGAAACAGAAAGGTCAATATAATTCATCATGTTTCAGGGCTTCACCAAACTGGAGCGTTTTTTGCCGCTGCCGCAGTGAAATCGCGGCAAAAGAATCGCCGCGGAGAGATTACATGGCGGCTTATGGAAGCGCACAAACCAACGCGATTGAAAAACGCCTCGCGTCGGTATGTGCGCTCCCATAAGACGCCATGTAATCTTACCGCGGCGATTTATTCGCCGTGATTCCGCTGCGGCGGCGGCGGCAAAAATACGCTGCAGTTTGGTGGAGCCTTTATGCTTGGTGCTGACAGAAGTGTAACTACTTTAAATAAAAGAGAAACTCATACACAATTAAGAATAATCTTTTTTTTCCATTGATCTGGGAGTGAATAATCAAATGGTTTTTTTGTATCGCGATGGCTGCTTTCGGGAACTCTGCTGAATGCTCTTAAGCATGCTGTTCTTTACAAACTGAACAAATTGATCCCAAGATAGCCACATCCATTATGAAAATTTGTACAAATTCTGTAGAATTGTTCCACCACAGAAACCTTTGAGCTTGACGATCTTTTGGTCTAATTTCAATCTGATGGAACATTTCCATGATATTGGCACTAATTGCTACTTCCTGATGTATGTATGGAGAGATATTAAAAGATCCAGGCACTTTAATAATATTGAGTTGAATGAGACGCCTCGGACCACTGCGGCAGCATCCCACACGATGCGAAGTTTATCTGGTTTCTGGGGTTTCACAACCACTTCTAATGGCGGATATCAGGTGCGTTTAGGATCCGAATCATCTAATTTTAGCTGCGTAGCTTTATTGGCGTAGGCTTTCGTTTAATAGTCTTTTATCTGCTGGCTCAATTTTTTTTCGTAGAGTCCCAATGACTTGGAGAGGCGGCGTTCAAGGCATTTAAGACGCTCGGCCATCGGAAGTCTGCTTGGAAATTTCACTTCGTCGTATCTCCACAGCAAACCTGTTTGATATCTCCCAGAGCAAGTTCGTACCTCGTTGCGTTAGAGTATTTCTCGAGCTCGTCGATCATCTGCTGACTCTGCTGGTTTCAAAAAAACTACTCCCGTACTTTCCCTAGAAAGGAACTGTTTGACCAATTCGGTTAGATCGTCATCGTGCGAACGTGTACATAAGGAGAGTATTCGATTAGGTACTGTATGATTCGTTTGACCAGAACGACCAAATACAACCCATCCTAGCCTCGTTTTGTTGGCTACGGGTTCATTGTCTTTGCTTTCGCGTTGCTTGAGAGAAGTTTTCATTGCAGTGTTATCCAGATTCCTGAGATTCCATCCCTGTAGCTTAGAACAGGTAATCCTCGTAGATGAGTGAAGTTAATTTCTAGCTCCTTAAAGTCAACCGATTGTTGGATGAAGTCTAAGCTCTCGACGGTTGGCACGCATTTCAACTGAAACTGTCTACCATTTCCTATTCCTGAGATGTTGAACTGTACTATCCTGGAGTCTTCTTTGTTTCTTTTAACTCCATTGGTCCACTGCATGCATAGTGGAGATATGGGTCCCTGTACGCCGAGTTGTCCAACTAGCGACTTCTCCACTAACGTTGAATCTGACCCTCCGTCTAGGAAAGCATATGTTCGGACGGATCTCCCATTGGCATGTAAGCGTACTTGGACAATCTTGAACAGGACCTTGTTATGGCTGTGTTCATGAACGGTAACTACAGCAGTTGGAGATAAGTTAGTTTCCCGAATTTGTGTTGGATTGCCTGGATGAAGAAGCTTAAGATGGCGTTGTTGACAACCTTCTGTACCACACAGTGATGCAAGGCCGTTTTCCGTGAGAATAAATACATCTTTTACAAAGGTTCCATTCCTGAGCAATTTTCCATCTATTCTCGCGATATTCTAGCGATTTGGATTTGAAAGACGCACAATCTTTTGGTTTGTGTCCACTAACTTTGCAAACCATGCATGGCCTATCGCTACAACCATTGGGCAATTTGTCAAACTTTAACGTCGTTAGTTTGCATATTCCTCAAGACTTCCTTAAGACTTTATAATAGTAGTCTATATTCAATTTCAAGTAGTCTTTTGTCGTGACCTGTTTCAGGAGACTTCAACTTCATTTTTCGCGACATTCTGCACTCGCGCCAGCACAACTGTGCTCTACAAAATCCGTCAAATAACTGAATACACATGTACCTACTACAATTTCATTTGAACACGCTGCTACGTGAATAACCTTCTTAAAATTTATTACTACGTTCATGGCAAATCACTCAAATAAAATACATACAAAAATTTTTGTTTAGTTTTGATCATTCAAATACCATTATTATTATTTTAATTTTCCATATTACCATTAAACTATTACATCTACCACATCTAGGGCATCACATTTAAGTCTTGAATTTTAAGATCTCACCGTTCCAAATAGCTTAATTCACCAGCGTATTCGATGTTCTCACAAGCCTGAACATCTTTTGAAACACGATGGGTAGTCTATTTTTCTGTTCAAGTATTTAATGTAATTTTAACCCAAGAAATCTTTGGAGTATAGATGTGAATTTATTTACAAATCCCCCCCAGGACCTTATTTCATTCACGGAGTCAACAATTACATCATTTGAATTGTTTAAGGAAGTTTTAGTGATAAAAAATTATTTGTTTTAAATATTTTTTAGTGAAATGCTGTAAGAGGCCTTCTACGGCGATTTTTATTCGAACTCTTTATTCAAACGATACTACCGAGGGTACGCAGTCTAGATCTCAGGTAATATAAAAAGTTTGCATGTACACCAGCACCATGCAGCGGACATATTCTGAACTAATACTAATTCTATACAAAAGGCCTTAGCTACTCAAACATATTTGTCGAAGACGCCAACTTTCTATATGTCATGGGTGCCTGGATTCTTGCAACTCAATAATTTTATATGCACACTAGCACCACGTACTGAGATAATTCTGAACTTTTAAGTTTATTATCCTGAAGCCCTTAATCTGCTGAACATTTTTGCTGAAGAAAGTAACTTTCTATATGCGACGGATCACGAGATATTCTATGATGAAACCAAGACGGTAAAAGTCCATATATTACTAGAGACTCTCCTGGAAGGGATCCGCGTTACTTGAGGGGTCGATTGTACTTTGTTGTTTTTTTTTTACTTAATATGCTGCCTTTCAGCGGCCTTAACATTTTTCGGTAAAGGAGTATTGAAACATTTCGCATTAACATTCAAGAAAATCTCGCAGTCACTGTGCCGAACCAAAAGATTTCTGCTTCTTTCGGTCCTGGCTTGCTTTTGACGCTCCGTCAACCCGTGAACCCGTTGTTTCTTGTAAGACTTGCACTCTTGATCAAGTCTAAACAACTTCAAATATCCCCTGCTTCAATGAACAGGCGACATTTGAAATTGTTTGCTCAATTTACGGCCAGATACGGCCGGATTACGTCTTATTCGCTACCTCACACATTTGATCTTTTTCTTCGTTCTGGAAGTTAGTCTGGCACCTGCCTTGTGTTGAATATGGACATTTCCAGTTTTCTTGAACCATCTCAAGGTACGAAAAACAAAACGCTTACTCACTCCGAACTGCTTAAGGCTATTGAATATCTGACACGGTCAAAACTTTTGCAAATGTATTTTTAAATTTAGCTCCAGTATGGTTCCATGGTAGCTGATAAATATAAACAAACGGAATCGCTGATTAATCTTCAGCGATAGGCTGTCAAAAAATACACTCTAAACGTATATAATCATTTCCGCTGTAAAAATTACCCAGCTGAAATAAATCAAGACTGAAAAAAGGTGACACATATTGTGGTACACACTGAATATACGTTTTTGCCAAAACCATCCAGCTTTATTGAGTTTTATCAAAGTTTTATGAGTGCCACTAGAAATCAATTTGGATTCATTATGGCACCAAAAGGTGCCAATAGATTTCAAGTTTTAGTCAGCTTTATGAGAAACTACCCAGCTTGTTCACAACGATCTTAACGAAATTCCTTTTACTCTTAGCAAAGGTCGTATATCGACTTTATGAACCCGCATAATGTTGTTTTAACATGCCGTTTTAGGACTCAACCACATTATTTTATTACGGCCAGATGGAAAACCATTTCAAGTTCAGTTTGCTATTTTGCCAGTGAATCCATGATCTAAAAATGATCATCACTAACACAAAACTATCTTTTCCTTGACAATTGTATTCACACGGTCTTTAGCAATGATTGTCAAATTATCATCCTCCCATGAGAATTATCCAGATAACTAGAACAAGATATAATTGAAATGTGGAAAAATAAATTCACCAAATTTTGAATACAATGCAAATGAACTCTAGACCGGAGACCAATTTTTGTATTCTCTAAGATAACCTTATTGAATTTAAAAAAATTTCATAAAATTCATAAGTCATTTATCGAATATATTTGATTTAATTTTGATGTTGCTGTTGTAAACTCGAATAACTTCCAAGGGGCATAAGTGTTCGGCTTCAATCGTGCCAATATTTACCAAATACTCAATTTGTCATCAAACAAAATTCCTCGCGATACTAGAACTTTTTTCTTGTAAATTATTTACTGCTAAATGAATCAGAAGAGCAAAGAATCGAACAAAGTAGAACAACAAAAACCAATCACGATATTTCAGTGATGTTTGACAGCTGTGGCCATTTGGTCTTATGCTGGTTTTGATGGCAGCCAATAGGTTTTATGAAGGCTCTCAAAGGGTCATAATATAATTCACTAGAACATTTTCAAAAGGTTTATGGTCTTCTAAAGCCCTTGTTTGCTTATTTTCCCCACTTTGTACAAATATCGGCATAAAAGAAGCAAATAAGCATTGAGGAGATGTTAGTAGACAAAACAGCTTTGAATGTAATTTTATCAACAAAGCTGGAAGGAGTGCTATACGACTGGAAAAAAAAATTAAAATTGTTACTTGGGATGTGGTCTTTCTTGACCAACTTGATTTTTCATGTGATTAGCCAGCTGTGGTGAATCTACCAATTCATTGCCAATCGTAGCAACCCATTTGTTTACAGAATAAAATTGACAGCGTTATCAGTTGATTTGCAGCAGCCATGACGAAAACAGTCAAGCAACTTCGCTCCGTCGGATATAGCTAATCCAGCTATTTACAACATCCTCGCCTTTCTTGAAAAAGTACGGAAGCCTGGAACAGGCCGCACGATAGTGCTGCGTGATGCCAGTCGTGGCTAAGCGTCAAGCAATCACCCTGATCGAGCTGTTGAAGTAGCTGTTGAAAATGGTTATAGTGGATAACGAGACCAACTTGACACTGATGGCAATAACAGACAGAGGCCCAGGCTCAATAACGCCGATAACGCCTAAGAGATAAACTTTGACGTCAAATATACATATCTTCTACACAAAGTTCCCGAAGATGGTTCATCAATGGCTATCGATCAACGAGGGATAAATTTTTAAGCCGCGGTTCTTTCCTTCGGGTTTTGCGGTGAACGCGGTACGAAAAACCAGCCAGAAGGTGCCACCTTCATCAAGCAGTATTACGCATAAGAGGTTGTGGGCTTTTGGCACGACTCTGCCTTTGCCCATCATGCCAAGAGATCACTGAAGGGTATGAACCAGCAGAAGATAATCGTTGTACCGAAAACCACTAACCTCACTTTCCCATGCTGCAACCAATGGATATTTAAACTAGTATAATGTTAACCCATTACTGCCCAGATGTACAAACACTTTATTCAAATTGCATGAAACTTTCTAGTCTATCTAGGTATGTCCCGAAACGAAGGGGAAATGCATTATTTTCGTTTGGAATTTTTTTTGAAGTTGAGATATCTGACGTATAAAATTTCATACTCTGGCGGAAATCATTTGAAACATAAACAAAACGGTTTTATTTCATAAAAAATCAATCGCAACAATCATTTTCATGACGCTTTGATGTATCGAATTCAGTATCACTGAGTGTGGTACATACTTGAAAAAGCACCCCGAAGGGTTTAAACCCACATCACATTTTAGGCAAATATACGTAGTGCATCGGTTGCAATAAAGGGCGATACGGTCAAAATTTGGTCAATATCAACTTGACGTATTTCTTTCAATTTTGCATTTAAAAAACCTGAACACCCCTCATTTTGAAGGTGTGTGTGTGTAGAATGTTGCTCCTATTTTGATTTTGGAATTCACTCTTCAGTTGTCAAAATGCCGTCCAAGCAAGAAGAGCAGCGTATCAAAATTTTGCTCGCGCATCGCGAAAATCCGAGCTACTCGCACGCAAAGTTGGCAAAATCGCTAAAAGTTGCCAAATCAACCGTTACAAATGTAATTAAAGTGTTTGGGGAACGTTTGTCGACAGCCAGGAAGTCTGGATCGGGGGGAAATCGAAAACCGGAAGCCGCTGAGACGACAAAGAGAGTTGCCGGTAGTTTCAAGCGAAACCCTTACCTATCTCTCCGAGATGCCACAAATAAGCTGGGTGTATCGTCTACAACCGTGCATCGAGCCAAAAAACGAGCCGGACTATCGACTTACAAGAAGGTAGTGACTCCAAATCGCGATGATAAACAAAATACGACGGCCAAAGCGCGATCCCGGAGGCTGTACACGACGATGCTGACGAAGTTTGACTGCGTGGTAATGGACGACGAAACCTGCGTCAAAGCCGACTACAAGCAGCTTCCGGGACAGGAGTTTTATACGGCAAAAGGAAGGGGAAAGGTAGCAGATATTTTCAAGCACACGAAACTGTCAAAGTTCGCAAAGAAATATCTGGTTTGGCATGCCATCTGTACCTGTGGCTTGAAAAGCAGCATTTTCGTAGCTTCCGGGACTGTCAACCAAGAAATTTACGTGAAAGAGTGTTTGAATAAACGTCTGCTGCCTTTCCTGAAGAAACACGGTTGTTCCGTACTGTTTTGGCCGGATTTGGCATCTTGCCATTACGGTAAAAAGGCCATGGAGTGGTACGCCGCCAACAACGTGCAGGTGGTTCCCAAGGACAAGAACCCTCCCAACACGCCAGAGCTCCGCCCAATTGAGAAATACTGGGCTATTGTCAAGCGGAACCTAAAGAAGACCAAAAAAACTGCTAAGGACGCGCAGCAGTTCAAGGCAAACTGGCTTTCTGCGGCGAAGAAGGTGGACAAGGTGGCTGTACAAAATCTGATGGCAGGGGTCAAGCGTAAGGCCCGGCAATTCGGATTTGGAAAAGCGGAAGCCTAACTGAATATTTTTCCTGAATTTTATACTAATTGAACTTGAAAAAGAAATTTAATTTGATTTTTTAAATAAACGATTTCACCGATTTACACGCGTTTTCCCTTGACCAAATTTTGACCGTATCACCCTTTATGCACACCTTCGCTGGGTACCTGTCGGATTCGAATTGCTTAAATGATTTGTTCCGTCAAATCTTACTTCCGAAGACTTCGAGTGTTTAGGCTTGATCTGCATGAACTCGATCCTCGCTGGATTAACGTCACTCAGAAGTCCTTCGCAGATAGCTCTGACGAAATTGATCAATGGTCCATATCCATGACTTTTTCTGTAGGTATGCCAAAGAGTAACGACACCACCATTCAGCACAAATCGGATTACGGATAGTGCAGCGGTATACCGCTCGTAGAGCATCGAATAGGTCAACGCCACCCATCCCTTTGTTGAACATTTTACAAAGATGGGGTTGGAATACTGCTCCTCTCTTCTTCTGAACAATGGTGATGTTTGTCTCGGTGTCACGCACAATGTCGTATGATCCTCGAGGTTGCTTTTTCAGGGATTCCAACGGTGCCTTTTCAATCCGATTGTCACGGATGGTTCCAACAATATTTCTGCCCCTCTTACCAAAATCTTCAAGAAGGGCCAAGCTGGTAAAAATATTATCAATGTACACGTAATTTCCGTCATCAACAATCTCGTTGCTTAAGTTGGATACAACCTTCGATCCCAAAGGTTGTCCATGGTCACGATCGGTTTTTCCTACAAAGTATGTCAACAAAACATTATAAAACAGAAATAAATCCAAACGTATTTTTTTACCTCTATACGGGATGAACTTGATGAGATATCCGTCATGGGTAAAAAGGCACCAACATTTGTAGCCAAAACCAATCGGCTTTCCTCGGATGAATTGCTTCATAGAGTTCCTGCCGTAGTAAGGCTTCATAGCTTCGTTGATAGATAAATGTTTTCCCAATGGCTGTCCCATTTTCTGAAACTTGTCATTGGCGCGTTCAATCAAGGGTTGAACCTTGTACAATTTGTCGGACCCATCATTAAGCTAAATTGTCGTTGAAATGCAAATATTTCAAGATTTGCTCGAATACTAATTTCTCAATTTACAGTTACAAGTACACTAAGCGCAATTGAGCAATCAGCATATTGTATGTATCTTCTTTTGGTTCCCAGTAGAACCGCTTACTTGGTACTTTCACGTAGCCGAAAGCGAGCACGATACCCAGAAATTTGTACATTTCCGGTAGGGTCACATGAAATCGTGCATCTCCCTTTAGAAGTGCGTACTTAGTGGTCAGCCGTTCACATCAGAGACAAATATGTGATTAGCTCAACAAAATATGCGTCAAATAGGTAACGGAACATTTGAACGGCTGACCGACCACTTATGTTTCGAACAGAGATTACTGAGATTTGACGAATGTCCTTCGAGAACAACGGCTGTATTCTCATCCGAAGACAGGGTAATTTTTTCCAGTGTCTGACACTTCGTTTCTTGGTTGGGGCGCAATCATGTGATTGGCCAGGTTCATTGTTGCACTCGACATTCATTCGTTCGTTGAAACCGGAAGGGTCGTCCTCCGAGTCACTATCTTTGCCATCCACGTCACTGTCTCCACCGCTTGGGGGCACGATGACAAAGTTGATTGAGTTTGTTGATGCTACCAGATTTTCAAAAGCGTCTTCATCCAAATCTATCAGATAGTTGTACAGCTCCTCCGGATTATCGGGAAGCTGATGTATCCTATGGAGAAAATCATATATCGTAGTTGCCCAACATATGAAATTTACGCTCAAAAGTAAACATCAATTTTTTTGCGGCTTCGTTATTTTCTTCGGATCTTGTGCTAGATATCTTTTTTAACACTCGTCTAGCAATGTCTTGTCACAAATTTGAGTCATTTAGAATCTTTTAAGAAGAAAAACTTTGAAAATGTTGATTGCTTACTTTTGCGGCTCCATTTACCTCGAACTTTACACGCTGAAAACACAACAAGACCTACAAAAAAATACAGATGGAGTGACACTGACATAAAACGCATTCTTAAATTGTCATGTGGTATCATTTAAAATACGCTAAGCACTATTGTTTGGTAAAAATCAGCTTTTCAATAAGGGGTATTTTCGCGTATTAAATTTCATACGCTGGACAGCAATGGGTTAATAAATAGGTATCAATTTTAAATTTTAAGCAATAACTTAAATTTGACAAAATCAATGACTGAATTCATCTTGAAAGTGAAACATTGCTACATACCTCCCAAACTGCCAAATGACAACTTTTCAATCCATCCAATTTCGTGGTTCACCAAATTCGCATCCAAAACAAATTGGAAAAGAAAGTTATAATTGAAAACCTATCTTACGGTTGGGTCCCATTCATTCTTTGTCCGCCACAAAAGAGACACACGAACACAATTGCATTCGTCCGACAAAGAAGACGAACCTCGCTGCCGGTCATTGAAAAGTTGCAAAAATTAATCGTGAAAGATAAGTTTCCCGCTCTTCCAATTCCGCCACCAAACAATAAATGGCCCTCGCCATGATGCAGCTCTGGAAAATAATATGTTATCCAAGCTTCCATTTCCTATCGCCCGGCAGAAGTCAACTCCACCTGGTATGTCCCGTGTCATTTGCCGCTAGGTAGCAACGTGTCCTCCCCCCAATCTCCATCGATCAAGAAAATTGTTTTCCATCCCGTCCGGCATCGATGTATCGAGTTTCCACAGACGACGCGCGGTTTACTGCCCGGACGGACACACGGACGAAACAGCAAGACGATGGGAGCGAGATCAATTTCAGCTGTTACTCCTGCGCCGTCAACGTCCACCGACCGGCCAGAGCTACAAATTAAAGTTTCACAGAAAACTAAATTGAAACTGAATTAAATAAAGTGGTCAGGAGATAAAAGTTATTGGATCAAATAAGCCAAAAGCCAAAAGCGAGACAGCCATCGATACAGCAGCAGCACCGGCAGCGGTCAGTTCCACGAAGGTTTCCCGTCCAGGGATGCAGCAGAGGGATGGAGCTCGATTGGAAAAAGGAATTAAATAAATCCCTCTCCCCGAAAGAAAAAAAAAAATACGAAATGGTGGTTCGAGTCGGAGCCATTGTCACACCACCCTGCCCGATTCAAGTGGGTGAAAACGGCACCGAACGGCGGGAGAACAAATGGCTTTTCAGAAGTTCGGGGATGGATTCATTTGTCAGTGAAAGGCGCAGAACGGTGGTGTTTTGGAAAATGGATCAACCCTTGTCGGAATTTGGGTTTTTATTTCGGTAGGTTACCTAGGTTAAATTAGCAGTGGAAGTTTTCCCACAACCCATAAATAGGTGCCAATCAATCATCGACGAGTCACACTTACGAGCAAATAGTAGTAGGCATTGACTCAAACACTCCAATAATGAAAAGTGCAACGCCGAACATTCTCGATTCACATTCGGTGCGAATTCAATTAGGGCATAATTATCGAACGTATTCATGATCTGGATGCAGGCAATAAATATGGCTTAATTAATAAATGTAGACTAGTTTTGGTTTTTTTTATTATTCGGCATTGAGTGGGGAACAAACTAGGAGGGAGTCACATTTTGAGCCAGAAACAGCACCGAGTAATGATTATAATCACATTTATCACCTCGACGTGTGTGCGTGTGTGTGTTGGTGTCGGTTGGACGGATAACAGGTCGACGTCCCGTGGGATGTGGCGATGCATCCAACTGCGGCGAAAGGTGCTGCTAGAATGTTCTTTTTTTCGGTTTGGGGAAGGGAAGAGTACTTGTTGACCTCGCGCACTGTTGAGCTAGGAAATTAATTTATCACCGTTGTATGTACGTACGGTGGGGATGTGGATGTTTGTGTGAGTGAGACACGTTTGATATTTGCTATGTGTGGTTTGCGGTAACAGGTCGCCACGATGACATAAATTGACTGATTGACATGTTTCGGGGGACGATAATTTGAAGCTAGAGCCGAACATATGATTTGAATTGATTTGGTTAAAATATGATAACGAGTTGTTTGAATTTTGAATGAACTTCAAAATAATGAAACTAATATAATTGTAGTCAACATTCCTCACGCAAAAAAAAATAAATATTTCTGCTATTAAAACTAAAAATATTCGAGTTTTTCTATCCGGGATGGGCCATTTATTGGGATGCATCCGCATCTTAAATTTTATGACCTTACATTCTAAAAACACTTGTGGACAATTCCTTAAACTGGGGAATTTTGAACTCTTTCCAATAATGTGTCGTTATGAAGATCATCACTGTGAAAGTTAGGTACTCAGTTATTAGAGAATCGGATGGTAAGATTGTTTTATAGCTTATCGATTTGGGTAAGTGATTGCTAATGTGGGCTCATTATCTGTGAATCCAAACTCACGAATGCATGAATGACAAAGACATTGTCCTAATTTTTCAATGTTGAGACAAAAAACGATGTATCTCTATCAAATTGTATGGCTGCAGAATCAAGATTATAATGTTTCATAACATCGGATTGTTTTTGAGGGAAGAGACATAGCGATGTATGTATGCAACAAAAATAAATTCAATCATGTCACATGTTGCATCAAAAGAAAAGAAACCATGTTTAGTTTAATCCCTCTCTCGTGTATATGTTTGTGCGTGTGTAGTAGGGTGCAACCCAAATAAAAAAATCCCATAAGTTTACAATTAAATGTATTGTATAGGATCTATAGTATGTACAATTAATAGCATTGTTCACAACGATAAGATGGTAATAGGAGTAATTATTCCCACAATAGAATCTAATGTAAATTGATCCATCGACAATAGAAGAGGGGGGTTGTTATGTATCTTAACTATAGAAAAAATCATTTTTTTCCAAACAAATTTGAGTCAATTACTATTAATTGTATTGTTTAACAATTGTTGAAAATCTTAGCATATGGAGTTAATTGTAGATCTATTGTGATAACAATATGTATTTTTCATTTATCATTTATATACAATAAGATGTATGGACGGAAATAGATTTTAAGGTTATTTTATATTATACTGTAATTGAATGGTTATTTTCATCCGGGCAGCCAAAACCGACTTTTCAAATTACAAAAAACAGTAGTGTTCAAAGATTTTGTCTCTTGAAAAGAAGTCCCCCATTCAAAATTTTAGCGCAATCGGACAACGTTAAGTGGACTCCCGAAGCGGTCAAAGTTTGAATTTACCAATGAAACATTTCACCGAACCTTCTTTTTTTGATGCCAAAGATCTTAGAGATGCATGAAACGTCGAGAACTGGTGTTGGTTTGAAAACAAAAAACTGGTGTTGGTTCGAAAATCGCGTTCAGGGCTGATGCCTAGAAAATTTAACCGACTTTTTGGACAAGATTGAATGGCCTCCCAGTTCACCAGATCTGAATCCCTTTGATTATTTCGTATGGTCATACATGCTGGCGAAGGTAAATGACCATAGGGCGTCTGATGTGAACCAATTCAAAACCGTAATCAAACGAATTTGGGACGAAATGCCGATAGAAGTCGTTCATGCCGCCTGTGACGGTTTCGAAAAACGTCTGGAGCTGGTCAAGAAGGGTAAAGGCCATGTTATTCCAAAACATATGCTGTAGTTGATCAGTATTATCTTGCAATATAATGGGTAAGGTTATCAATAAAATCTGGATTATCGATTTGAAATGAGTAGAGTTTTATTTTGTATGAGAATATATTGGACACGTTGTAGTTGCTGGTTAAAATTGCTGGAGAAACTCGTTATTTGTTTTTAATTTCCAGATTAAAGAGCCATCCTAATGGAAAATGAAGTAATCGCTCAAATAAAATCTAACATACAATGTGGTAACGGTTTCTTATAATGATAAAGGAGTAAGCCACCCTGACAAATCAATTGTCAACAATTTTGGATTTCTTGGAATTTTTTCACTACCAGAACCGTGTCAATAGAAGCAAATAAACCACTCAAATGAAGAAGCACTGATAAAATGCTAACAATACAATTTAAACGAAACTTGTAATGTTTCATCAACTTAACAAACTTTATATTACAAACTGACAAAATTCCGTCCAATCAAAGTAGCGTTAGGTTTATGTATGTTTAATGTACTTTAATTGCTCGGAAATGAGGAAAATATGTACAAAAGCCTTGAGTTGGACTTCCTTGTTGCCTATCCCAGCATCAAACTATTGTCATTATTTTTGTTACGTGAAAACATATTTTATTTTCATCCATATTTTGAATACGGAAGCTAGTGTTGTACTTCCTTGTACGTTTTTGTATCGGTACGTTCTATTTTGACTATTCAAAAGAAAACATCAATGAAAATAGCTTAACGAGCATGTCAATTTCTTTTTTCAAATTTCCAACTTAGAGGGTCACCCTGATGCAAAATGAGGAAATCTCCCTAATGAAATTGAAGCAATTTAACCACACTGATGAAATATCGCATATTAAATGGTGTAAATACAGTTGCCTTCAGTATTCTATTCAACTTCTCAATTATTTTCCAAAGGACCACCCCAATGGAAAATTAGTGAACCACCCCAATGAAATTTCACAAATAATATGCTAGTAGTTGCCAACGTTGATAAAGGATATTTTTTAATTTTATTGCCATAAATATCTCAGCAGTTGAATTCAAATCATTCAAGTAAAATTAAATTTAAGCCCCCAACCCAGAAGTCCCAAAGTCGATTTCTTTCAAAACAATTTTTTTCGAGCCAACACCAGCTCTTGACGTGTCATGCATTTCTAAGGCCTTTGGCATCAATACGTATAGCTAATTGGTATAGCTATAAAAGCTACAGTTACAACTGTAGATACTAAGTCATGAACTCAAGAATACTTTGGATGACTTACTTAGAACATCCCAGATTATCTCCAAATGTTTGTTGACCTTCCAAATGATTCAGTGAACACGGTTGAATATATGTTGTAACTTTTTACAGCCAAAAAAGCTACAATTACAACTGTTGATCCTAATTTCTGAACTTCTCGACAGTTTGGATGACCTTAAACATCCCAGATTACTTATAATATCTGTTCTCATCTTTAAGGAAACTAAACAAACATGGTTGAATAGAAATCGTTATTTTGAATGTACGGAAAAGCCTTAGGTTCAACTGTAGATGCTAAGTTCCGAACTACTGCATATTCAGGATATTTTGGGTTGAAAATCAGGCTATAAACGCATGTATTTTTAATTTTTTCCTGATAGAAGAGTCAATTTGCAACAAGTTTGCCGAAGATAGTGTTCGTTTCTATTCAGTGTGTGATGTTATACATGCATTTTTATTCAGGTTTTATAATTTTATAATTACTCAGATCATTAATTTGTTAAACAGCAACAACTGATTGTCGCTTTTTTTCATGTTTCTGAAAAAGGAATGTTGCTATCGTCAGTGTGTTGCAATAATGACAAAGCGTTTTTTGTCCCTGTTACATTGCATCATAGGTGCGAATCACAACATTTTCTCACAGCAACTTGTCTCTTTCCCATCTTCGATACAAGATTTTGTTGTTTTCCTTCGTGTTTTGTTGCAATACATTCAAGTTACAACATATCATTGTTGCAGAGTGGGGAATAACGGGTGTTTCACTTGTCAAAGTTATCTTATATTGTTAGGTACAGTATACTTAAAAGTGAAAATTTGACACATTAAATAAAAGGAAGGGCTCCGGTTGAAGCGTTCAAAATAGACAGACAGAGGAATTTCCACCTCGGTAAGCAAATCATGATCACAGCACGCCGTGCTTTGAAACTCACGTGCTTTGCTGCGTTGTTTTCGCGAAAACGAAACTCATAACATTTGATTTCTAGTATTTAAAGAGCTATATGCCAGAAAACTATGGAATAACTCAGAGGAACGCTTACACTATGTAGTAATAGCTTATAGTTATGATATTCAAGAGATGGTTTGACGCTATGTTACAGAAGCCTCCTCCTTGTAGTGTGTGCACTTTAGCACTAGTTTCTATGTTATAGTAGTAGGCTATGATTTATTCCCGATGATTTACATCCCGACGGAATAGTTCATAGTTTGTTGGTTGAAGTTTTATGACAGTTCGTTTGAGTTTTTCGCTTGTTTGTGTTTTCAAAATATTTTTATATCACAAATTGACCAGGAAAAAAAATCTGCTCCATTTGTAGGACCAACATACGGTGTTGTGTGACCCATCTAATCCCGATCGTCTGATGCAGTGTTTACTTCAAATTGAGTGTATTATTCTGATTTGCAATTCCTCATCCGAAGAAAATCTGGGGCCGTATTTTGGATCTCGAAACGAAGAACTTTTTCTCACTAGCGTTCCTACAAAAAGTCATTCGTTTCGAGATCCTAAAAACGGCCCCTGGATCAGAAGATTTCGGTTACTATCTAATTCCTCAGTATTTTCAAAATAATAACGTTGACAGTTAACTCAAGGCTGATCATGATTCTACCAGTTCCGTTGTTCAACCTTTGATTTTGACTCCTGACTCAGACGTACAATCACCCTTTTGGGCCCTGAAAAACCGAGTGGATTGAAACCAAAGCCAGCAGAAGTATGCAAAGTCGTCATATGATGAGAATTCGCTTCTCTTGAAGTGCGTCGCAATCACGTCCAAGCCCTCGGAACTTTTAAAAATAAAAAAATTCGACCGCTTTTCTGGATGAATCGTCCAGCTTGTTGCTGGAGACGTTATGGGCTGAAGACTGCCTTGAATAACAAATATACGTTGGCCTAAAGGAACTTGAATAACAAAATGAAAAGAAAATGGTTTTCGGAATGTCTCGGAATAACCTGCAGTTGAACACTCTGTCGTCTTTGCTTCTGCACGTATATGGTTTCATTAAGTGTTAATGATCGGAAAAGCTTCATCTGCAAAAATAACATATCGAACGAATTTGGTCCTAAATAATAAACAAATCTTCAATAAATCTATAATTTCGATTTAAATTAATTTTTGATGCTCTAAAAACCGAAACATTCGAATAATTTGAAACTTCAAAGGAATTGATTTAACCAATTGCCCTGAAATTCTCTAAATAACTTCCATGAAATTATCTAAAGAAATTCTCTGGTTTTCTGTGAAATATTTCCGTGAATTTCCTCTGAAGAACTGTCCTGTAGTTCCTCTGAAGAGTTTCCCTGAAATTATTTTTCTGAAAGTCTTCGAATAATTTTCCCAACTTCTCCAAAAAGTTATATGATGTTCTCTGAAGAACTTTCCTGAAATTCCCTGAAGTTCCTCTGAAGAACTTCCCTGAAATTCTCTGAAGAACTTTCCCTAACTTCTCTGAAGAATTATCTGAAGTTCTCTGAAGAACGTTCCTGTACTTCTCTGAAGAGCTTCCCTGAACTTCACTCCCAGAACTTCTCTAAAGAACTTTGATCAACTTCTTTGACGACTTTCCCTGAACTAGTGCTGGATCTTCATCATCCAGCTCCTTCAGTAGATAAGCCTTAATTCCCCAGCCTTTCGGGCAGGCCAATTCCAATTTTTATCCGCCTTTGCAATATGATGTACGCAGCAACTGCAACAATTTCTTTCTTTCTCTGTTTACAGCTACCGAATGTGCCCATGATTACTTCTGGAATCTATTTTCTTTTAGCTCACAACCAACTACACTAAGGTTTTTTTTTGCACGGGGGATACGGTCCACTTTCAGTATGGAACCGTGTAAAAAAAGACTAAATAGAGTCGATAAATTCACATGCTTAAACATTTTATATTGCTTCGATTTTTTTTGTATGCATTACCTTGCCACGCAATGGTCAAAATACAGTTTTTAAAAATTTTAGTATTTTCACCAAAAATTGTGAATTTTTTGAAAAACTGCCATATGATTACTTTTGGCCCAAACGTAAAATGTGATTTGAATTAGGTCGATAAGTTGTTCCGTTCTGGAGTTATCGCCGAAAACAACCCGTGTAAAAATAACCGTGCAAAAAAAATCTTAGTGTATATGCAACCACAAAAATAAAACAAAAGTTACGCGATAGCACTACCCCAATGTTTTTTAACTATATGGCTACTAAAACATCATAGCTCATATTTGCATAACCGTGTCGTAAGCGGAATCCTAATTCTTCGGTCAGGGATTTGGCCAACTAGTTGATTCTGTCCAAGTCTTTCGTTTAGAGAGCCAAGGACCGGGAGGGTCTGCATACGTAAAAAATGCAGAAGGCTCCAAATCTTGACGAACAGCGAAAAACGGTGGGAAACTGTACACCCAGATGCCTCATTGTCTGATCATGGCCTACTCATGGGTTATATTATATTGTCTGAAAGTTTGAAAAGGATCGGTAACCTATGTAATTAATTATCCACAGCGTTTTTTACGAGATAGAATTTTATGTGGGACACCCTTTAGATTTCAAACGCCGTGTGGTGGTACCTCAAATTTTAACAGAAACTGTAATATTAAAAAACCTTTGAGTGCTTTTTGTGAGAGGTAGCAAATATAATCGATTCCCTCTTAAAATATGCAATGGTCGGAAGTTTATCCCTGATTCCTTTTTTACGCACCCGGAGAAAGAGTTCTATCAACCTAGTTAAGTTTGTTAATTAGGACATTAATTGTTTTCCGTTTTGTCGCGAGTGAATTGATGATTATTAACAGAGAACAACGAGAATACTGGTTTCTCATTCTTCTTATTAGTTTACATAATAATACAGGATATCTTTCAAAGAGACCTTAAAAAGATTGTTCTAAAAGTCATAACAAACCCCCATTGAAGCAAATGAATTATTTAATATCAATTATTCTGTGGTTGTTACAGTGGCTTTATGTTATCAACATTTTTGAATCAAATGGTTTTGGTCGTTGGATTCGAAGACAGAACATTAACAAGTGATAAAATAAATCAGAATCATAATTAAGGTAGTTGGGATTTAATTGCCCCTTTTGATACGCACTTATTAATTTACACAATTATAAAACAAGAGTCTGCTCTAAGAAAATTTTGTTTCTTAAAAATATTAAAAATTTAGAACAATTCAACAAATTGTGGGCAAGATTTCCAAATAGTTGCTGTACAAATTTTGGAAATCTGACGAGAAGACACTGAATAATCAACATTCAAAATCAGACCACTTTTCGTGACGCACCCATTTTTATTACATTTGAAGTCTACATCAAAAATGTTATAGTTTACAAGAATGGAAGAAGTAATGAAGCCATCTTCAGTGTTTTCTCCCTAAATGAATTTAAAATGTTTAAATTGTGGGCAAAGAGGATCCAATTTATAAAATCAAAATTTAAATTGACGAAACCTCAACGCCCACTTCGATGAATGAGCCGACGCTAGATCCAGCCATAACACCACATCGTCATCCTTGTGATACTTTTTAATGAAGGCGGCAACTTCTAGGAGGCACTTCGTACTGTAGATCTCACCGTTCACTGCCCCAACAAAAAGAAGACATTCCATTTTTCACTGATTGTGAGTGACACCTTCTTTGGAAACTTCGTGTGCGCTATGTGCTTCATATCGCAGCTAATTTCTTTTATCGGGGAGGAAAAGTAGCCTTTGCCTTCACAGTCGTTGCCATCGAACGTGAGGATCATCTCGTCGTCCATAACGACCATCACGTTCCGCTTCGTTGGGAAGATCTCTTTGACCAGAATCTTCAGCCGTTGATCTCGGGTTTCCGCTTGGTTCTCCGAAAAAGCTGGCTTGGCCTGACGTTTTCACATGTCGCTATCAATTTTGGCCAAATACTTCGTGATCAGGGAGGCCGATCAACGCACGGAAAGTAGTGGTCACCTTGCCTTCCATCTTCCGTTTCAGCTTCTGTTGAATACTCCGGTCGCTTATAACTGTCGGACTGCTGGAACTAGGCTTCCGCTCCAGAAGGGCCAGAATCTTGTAGATGTTTCCGCAATCGTATCCGGTCGACACGAAGTAAGCCACTATGGCAGACTTTCTTAGGACCGGATGGAACAGGCAGTGCAAATGAACCATAGATCCAAGTTGTTTCATTGTTCTCACTGTCAAATTTTCGTAGCATTGACTACTGACCACTGACTGGAGGATCGAGCACCAGGTGTCAACGCACGCTTTACCTGTTGAACCTTATCCAGCCAAGTGACGATTTCCGATATTAATATTTTTCACCACATGGAACCCCACGAATAAATTTGCTAGTGGCGAAAGTCGCTGGAAGACGATTTGGGATAGCACGTTACAGGCGGCATCAAAGACGATGATTGCTTGAAAGTTTTGGCAGTCCACTTTGTCGCCCTTCTTTTAGGTCCTCCGACAGCTGTTTGGTATCCTTAGTCCTGACTCCTGGCTATCAATTGACCAATTTGTCCGGGCTCATTTTGATACGTTCTGCTTCGATACCATCCCGGTCCTTTTCATGTACTGCATTCAGATGCTCATCGAAAAGCTGCCTTCACCTTCCGGTCACCTCATAATCGTCGTTAAGAATGCTCCCATCATTATCCCGTCACATTTTAGCTTCGGACACGGAACCTCTGCGCGATGCGTTGAGTTGCTGATAGAACGTTTCATATGAGTGGAGCAGCTGTTTGTCCCATTTTATCCTTTTCAGGCTTTTCGGACGAGGAACGTCCACTCACGTGTGAGGTTTAGACAAATATATTTTCTTTATTCTTTATTTGGTAAGTTTACAGTTTTCCTACTGGAGACATTTGAAGTCAGTTATATACTTTCTATACACTTGATCACCAATCAGTGTTCGATATTCTGGGAGAGTGTAAAGCGGGAGAGAGGAAGAGAGAGAGAGAGAGATTAAAGGAGAAGGCTGTTTGCGCAAAGCGCACTTGACAACGGGGCACCTAGTGCGCCTCTCGAGAAGTGTAATATGAACTGCTGGAAGTCATCGAACCACTCAATGCCAGCATACGCATTTGTTGCATAAGCAGCTCGAATCCATGGGAAGAATTGGTTTCTCACAGCATGGTGCCGCTAGTGGTGTGGTCTTTTAAGGAAATATAGTTGTTGGTTGCAATTTGATGACATGTGAGATGCACATGTCACATGTTCTAGCTTCTTACACTCCTCCTTCTCCTCCTTATTCTACCGAAAAAGTAAGGTTTGCTGCTTTCTCAACACCTGCTGACATTCTTCGTTGAGCCAATCGTTCTGTCGGTTTTTGTTCCACGAAACCTAAGACTGATAAGTCCCTTGGGGAAATGGCTACATTTCGATCGATTCTGAAACCTTGCTTGTGACGCCTCAAACTAGTGGCGAACCAGCCCAGGAGGCTGAAAGCCACTTTAATAAAGACACACAAAAAACGCCTCAAACTTTATGATTTTGTGAAACAATTGCATTGGAGGATATATCCGTGTCAGAGTATTTTGACCACAAAAAAAAACACCTACCGCACTACACTCCAGATTAACTCCGGAACCATGTAGCCAACATTAAATTTTGATTCAGAATTCAAAATCGGTTACCTGTTCCGTTCTTTTGGTTCAAAAAGGATGTAAATCGGTTCAGGAACAAAACAGATATGATTTTCTGATTGCCAATAAGGTACAAAGAATGAATAGGCGTTCAAGATGGGTACTAGAAATGAACTTCAAATAACACCAAAATAACAGCAGCAAAAAAATGTACACATAATCTAACAAAACCGATTGTTTATTTCACAATAATAGGGTTATATCTCCATTAGAAACAGTTGATAAAGGTGTTAATCTTTCTTCAGTAAAATTCTCGAGCTTTCTATGGTACACCCGACATCAGGTTCCGTGCGGTATCTTCAGATACGACCGCCGTGACGATTCCTTATCTTCTCTTGTATTCATCGGTTCCATTTGTTTTCTTCTTAATTTCGAAGAGCTTCCGCTTAACTAGAGCCCAGTACTTCTCTATTGGATGAAGTTCTGAACAGTTTGGTGTATTGGCTATTTTTGGCACGTGTTCGACCTCTTGGACTTTATACCATTCCTGGACGGATTTCGCATAGTGTCAAGAGGCTAAATCAGGCCAGAACAGAGCTGGAAGGTTGTGGCTTCTGATAAACGGTAGCAACCGCTTTTGCAGACATGCTTTTTCGTACACATCGTTATTGACAGTGCCGGTTAAGACGAAACTTTTAGATTTTCGACCACAACTACATAGGGCCTGCCAAATCAAACACTTCTTCGGGAATTTGGACACCTTCTTTGTCCGGAAATCCTCGGCTATGGCGTTCCTTTGCATAGTAGTGTAAATTGTCAGATCTGTAAGCTGTTTAAAGTCATCAAGAACGTATATTTTGCCGTCCATTATGATACTCAAAAATGGCGAAAAGCTCCTTGTCACGAATTTTAGCAGTAAAGTATTGCTTTTCATCACGGTTAGAAACCTTTTTCACTTTGTACGGTTTCAGACCTTGGTTTTGCTTTAGACTTTTGTACGTATGATTTTGACTTCCCAACTTTGCGAGCCACATTTCGCACAGAAAGATTGGTCTTTTTCTCAATAATTGTCTACCATCTTCTTGTCCATTGGTCGGGAGCATACTTTTCGATTTGTTCCACTTCCAACCTTTCGATGCATAATCAAGCGCTGTTCAAATTATTTAAAAACACAAAACACAGTGCTTCTCCGTAGTTTTAGGTAAAATCGCATTCCGACAAATTAGGATTTGGCTACCGTTTGTACAAAATGCGTTTGTGCATTTCCATTTGATTGGACGCTATTTTACTGAATGTTAAAAGATTGATGTACCACGAAAGAAAGTGGAGAGTTCTGAAATTATTCAAAATCTACACTGAAAGAAAAGTGTTCGAAATTTAACGTAGACAGGCTTTAGACGACGATTGAAGACTAATGAGTGCATGGTTTTAGTTGTTTTTTTTGGTTTTAGTTTCTTTGCAAGATCTCGTACCGATAAATTCGGATTTTGCTGCCGTTTGTACAAAATGCGTTTGCGCACTTCCACTTGATTCGACGCTATTTTACTGAATGTAACATGATGTAAACATGTTTTACCACGACATAAAGTGAAAAATTACAGCTGTCATATAAGTTAAACGTTTCAGCAATCCATGAAACAATTCAAAATCTACACTGCAAGAAAAGTGTCCGAAATGTAACGTGGACAGGCTTTAGTCGCAATGGAATCAACATCCACCTTCACATTCCATGAAACCCAAACCTCAGACGGTCCCAATTTCACCAAAAGTGGATAAGTCCAACTTCTTACTACTTCACTAATAGGTATCACCCGTTTATCGCTTTGTTTCCCAATCCTTCGTGCCTTCGAGTAAAACCGCGAAACAAACAGTAACCGACGAACGTGGATATGAGCTCTCCGCGGGAGGAAATAAAATTAAAACTAATTGTAAATAATAAAGACGCCGTTTGCCCGACGACGCCGACGTCTGTCCAAGCACTGATAATCGACCGTGGCGACGAACGACGAACACGACGTGGCCGCTGTAAACGGGAGTGGATCTCGGAGAATTGTTATTGCACTCTTGGAAGGATTATACGGTCCTGGGACGACGACGACGAGGACAACGTCGACGTCGGTGGGCGTCCTTCAATGGAGTCTTAATGTGCATTATCATAAAAAAAAAGAAGAAAAAAAGTGTAAAGAATATAATTTTCCAGTGTACTCGGGCAGAAAATGGGTTCTCGTTTTCACATGCGGGTGGACGGATGATGGCCATTCCGAGTGTATCACAATGTTTCATGCTGATTCCGGAGTTTGCTCGTTGGGAAGAATTAGGTATCGCTACGTGTTGTGTTTTGCAGCCTCGGGAGAGCTGGATCATCATCCGAAGGATTAGAGCCGGTGGATGAAGGTGAAGGGGGGGAATTGTATGTTTGGAAGTAGTTTCAGCTATTTTGCTTCGTTTAGAATTTTTGTATGTGCTTCTTCGTTCGCTCGCTCGCTTCTGGGGGGAAAAAAAAACTTTGTCACGAAAGGGGTCCAGGTCGAATAGTGACGAGAGAAAAAAAACTAAGAGCTGTCGATGAAAGACCGGACAGCAGTCGAACCGGAGATTCCTGACTAGACTGCTCGATGGGTGAACTGAACTGAATGCGAGAGCAACAATGACAGCATGGACTGGACAGACAACTCATGCCGGGTGATGATGATGATGATGATGATGATGATGATGATGATGACGAGATGTACCAATTTTATTTCGGTTCGTTTAGATAGAGTCTGTGAGTAAGATCCCGGTTTGGTCACATTGCACAAGGATGCAAGCAAGCAAGCAAGCAAGCAAGGAAGGACAAGGACGACCAGTATTAGTATGTGTAGTTGACGTTCAGTGAAGTGAAAATAAATACATACAATTTTCGTTTCGTTTCGATTCAGATACTTAACCACACTCTCTCCCTCGTTTACTGGGTTTGTTTCTCGTTCGTTTTCTTTTTTTTTCTTTTCTTCGTTGAATTCGAATTCACTGTTTGTGTATGCTGCGACTGTGGGATCATGTCTATCCGGACAGTTGCACAATGGTGTGTACTTTTTGTGTGTGAGCTTCAGTTCGGTCGTTTCGGGTCCTTTGGCACTGAGTTGCAGTTTCCAGTGCCAGAGCAAAAGGGGGGAGGGTGGAAGGGGGGAGGGGGGAAGGGGGTTCTAATGGTCAGTAATGTTTTCCTATAGAGGAGTCGTTGTTGTAGACATTCGCTTGGCTGGTCCCACACGGGTGGCTGATGGGATTTGGGTTCCCGGGTGGCAATGTTATGCCATTTCTGCTGTTGTTGTTCTGTTGATGATAGTGTTTAGGAATGCTTTTAGTGGGTACAACAGCACTTGATAAGGGGATAATTTTGGACTTTGGCAACGCTTGATTTGGGACGACGATGGGTGACTTTGAATTGGGCACTTTCTTGCTGATGCTGAGGAAGGACAATTAGCATGGACGACTGGCGAATGGAGGATGAGTTGTTTGATGAACTTCAGTGTAGTGCATTTATTTAAAAAAAATCACGTTCAGCTCAATGTTATCATGCCTTATAAAACTCTAGAAAGATGATGTTTCAGATGATTTATAATTGTCTGTTTTCTAAAAGTATTATAAACGTATTGAACAACAAGTCAAGTTCGGAGCGCTTCGTATCTCTCGTATTCTATATATCACTCTAACAAACGATCGAGTTAAAAATACTTTTTAGCAATTGCCGCAATTGATAAATACTTTATTATTGTTCTTAAAATATAGTTCCATGCATTTACAAAACATGAACAGGACAAGATTTTATGGGTAGTTCTAAATACCGTTGAAATTACAGACTGGATCGAAGTGTGCCTTGGTCGATGATGACAGCTAATATTTTTTCTAGCGAGAAAATTTCAAATTAACTTCCGATGTTCGTGTTTTTAGTTGTTTAAATTGACGTGGCTGAGTTCTCTTTGTGTTGAATGGTCAAATTTGGCCCTCAGGAAAATAAACAAGTGCAAAAATCTTTTGGATCGCAGCACAATGCTAAGCAGATAATTTGGAGACCGGTGGAGAAAAAGTGTGCGTGAATGCCTTCCGGGAGTAGTTCGCAGAATGAGTTGGGTGAGGCATTTCCATTTTAAGATGTTCTATTTCCTGTGAGTGTGTAAACGCACTTTACCCAAGAGCCGTACAAAGCAAGGATATCAAATAATTAATGCTAGAATCCGAGCCGCATCCTCAGACAGTCTTCTCTTTTCAGAGAGCGAGTAATGAAGCTATAACCATAAACCATATGCGGCTACGACTAAAGCTAATGCTTGAGTCTCAACCTTTTAAAGAGAAATGAAGCATCACTTAACTTTCTTAGGCTAGATGCTCCCAACGACCATTTTTGAATGATTTTTTGTTCTGTACACCAAACAGGACATTCCGTTCAACTATTCTCTCCGACTGTCCAATTTCTTTTTCCTTTGATATCTACTGAAAGCTACTTGGGTTCCCCGTGTCTTCTTAAGGTAGATACTAATTTGTTCCTATCACCAACGGTTGCATGGGCGTGGCCAGGTGAGCGATCGAGGAGTGTCTTCGTGGAGATTATTTCGTGAAGAAACGTATCAGTAACTGGTTTCGTTTCAATGTCCTCAACGAATTATTCCTCATCGTTGCTTCATCGACGAGGTGTGCAAATGTAAATGCTAATGCTATTCTAAATACTGTTGAATTTACATTACACCAATTATGTTTTGCAAAACGTGTTATTTTTTTCATAACGATGTATATGTTGTACAAGATTGTGGTTTCACTGCCAACGGGAAGCACATCATAGATACTCAGAGTTGACTTTTCATCAATCGAAGTTGGCTTAGCAAAGAAGCTTCAAACCTATCACGCCAAGTACTGGTGTTAAATTCCCACGCTTGTTAATGTTATAGTTTTGCATGAGGATTTTTTTTTTCATTGTATTTATGAGGTTTCACTTTTTGCGCTTTTAACGTCATAATAAAGTATGAATTAAAGTATCACACACGTATATAGATAATCTGCTATTGTCATTGGACAGTACTTTCAACTTGTTTAATAAAATATGTGTTGCTTAGAATTCATGAATCTTTTTGTGATGATGTGAAGATAAGGTTTGTATCCGCAATAATCTGGACACAAAAAAACACTGTAAGTTTTAAAACATATCAGCTATGAGCAAAATATTTCAAAACAGAACTGGGTGTCCGTAATAATAAAACTAATCTGTATTGCCATTTCATAAGCAGTGTTCAAAATAGCGACAAATGAAAAAAATAACGTAAGCAAACGGATCTTACATATACATCCATAATGATAATCCTGACCTGTCGATTCGTTAACTTGCGAAAAAGTTGGAGTTGCTCAATCCCACAGTCCAATACACTTTTTGAACATTTTCTGAACGTTTGACTATCGAAAAGAAACCAAGAAGTGACAAAAATATCGAACGATCAGATCGTCCTGTGGACAGGAAAGTGAAGAAGAGGCTAGAGAGGAACCCGAACCTCTCTATTCTAACAGTGGCTTGAAAAATAGGAATGACGTCGGGATTCGTTCACAAATCAAACAGAATTTTACCGAACAATCACGTGCTAGAAAACTTTATTGCGACTATTTGTTCATAGATTAATGTGCCATTATCGACGATGTAATTTGCGTCATGACGTTTTTTCTTTTTCACTTTGACATTGGCTTTTTCCACTGTTTCTAATATAAATGTACAAAGCAATGATACTTCTGAATTTCTGGAGATAATTGTGTTTGTTGGTATGAGCTATGTAGTTCTTCTAACCCTTGCTCGTAGTGCTATTGTGACACATAACAAAACGATAATGTCAGGTCATCTTCATCCCACTTACTAGCCCACTAAAACAAAGTTTTTGCCCTCGTGATTGGATGCTCATGCTGTTTTGCAAGGCCTGCTCAAAGTACCGCCAATTGCATCACATGGTTTTAACAAACTTGTTTGCTTACAATGTTGCTTTCAATCTTAAAGAAATGAAGACGGTAATGGACTAAAATATATACTGGCACTAATTAATGAACATTTAGCATTGAAAATTCACAAAATTGCCACTAAATTATTAAACACGGTGCCAACGAAAAAACAACAATTCGAACTTGAAAAACTCAAAATAGCAATAAAAAATTGATTATTCACTTGCAATAATTCAAAAGTGACCGGTAAAACTTTCAAAAAAAGCAATGGAAATTAGTATAAACGCCATAAAAAGCTGATTGTTTTCCGTCATAATAATAAGTTCTAGCGGTAAACATGTGACCAAAGTCTTCAAATTTTTCAAATCTTTCCAATTGAAACCAAAAAAAAATCTTTTAATTTTTTTTTTCTAATGTTTTGATTTTTTATTGCGATTTTGTGGAAAGAGTTGAAGTGTTTGAAGACTTTTGTCACATGTTTACCGCTAGAACTTTTTATTATTACGGAAAACTATCAGCTTATTATTGCGTTTATACTAATTTCCATTGCTTTTTTTGAAAGTTTTACCGGTCACTTTTGAATTATTGAAAGTGAGTTATCAATTTTTTATTGCTATTTTAAGTTTTTCTAGTGCGAATTGTTATTTTTTCGTTGGCACAGTGTTTAATAATTTAGTGGAAATTTCACATATTTTTATTGCTATTTCTTCCATTTTTATTGATGTTTTATTACCCTGCCGTTTTAATGAAATCAAGAGTTACCAATTTTATTCTAATTTTTCACTGAGGTATGATACAAGTTCATCCACTGCACAGTGGGAAAAAATGAACTGAAATTCCCAAGTACGAGAAGCCGCTGGTTTTTTAACCAACCCAAATGTATTTCTAATAGGAAATGGGCTGATAAATCGATTGGCGCAGGTTTTGTGTTGTATAGAGCTCGAAGAGTGGCTCGTTTTACCCCAATTCACCATCAATTGCTGGTTTTTCTTCATTCTGCTTATAAAGTTGCAATCTCCGCAATATATTTTGAGTGAAAATGCATACATTTTAAACATATCACATTGAAAAACTTAACATGTACATATAATTTCGTGTTGTGTCTGGCCCGTTTTACTCCAATTCATTCCTATTATTTGATTTTTCTTGTAACTCTCCGAACAGCAGCAATTGTTTTACATTATCTTCGCTGGAAAAGTACAAATCCTACAGGACATCTGCGAAGAAGTAATTTGGAGCGATTTTTCGTCTTTTTGGGTCTTGTAGATAGCCCGTTTTGCCTCAAAATCCCTTCAATTAATGGTTTTTCTTCATTTTGCGCATATAGTAGCAATCTCTGCTAGATATTCTGAGTGAAAACGCATACATCTTACACATATTTCATTGAAACATTTAACAGGGATTGTTTCATATTGTGTCTGGCCCGTTTTACCCCAACTCATCCCTATTATTTGATTTTTCATAAAATCAATTTATGGTGAATTGAGGTAAAACGAGTGCTTTACACAACACGAAACCTGCGGCAATTGATTTATCAGCCCATTTTCCTTTAGAAATACATTTGGTTTAGCTCAAAAACTAGCGGCTTCTCGTACTTGGGAATTTGGGTTCATTTTTTCCCACTGTGCACTGGTTTAACTATGGTTTCTTAATCGCAGCTATCCGTTGAAATCCATTGATCGTAACATATTTCCATCAAGTTGTGTTTTTCTAGGTTTTCAGCATCCATTGTTTGAAATCTTCGATTTTTAGACAGTTTTCACTTTCACGGAGATAGAATATTTTGATCTGGTTTGTAGATCACAAACATTTTTTTCCATGTAATGGTTGAGTTCAAGGTTCAAAGAATATTATTCTATGCCATGAAGCATTAAATTTACGTTTTCGTGGATTGTGCAAACACACACATTATGTGTACCAGATCTTCTCAATAATTCACAAGACATAAGTCGCAATGACGCAAATAAACTAAATCCAAAACATGTTGACGTTATCGTCATTATGGTACTGAAGAACTTTATGTTTATCTTCATCACTCAAGCCATGTCCTCGTTTACTATCTGGTGTAGATAATACTCCTCTTTGATCATCCAATTTGACTTGTAACAATTTATACAAACTCACCGACCATGAATTGGGTAAAACTGTTAAAATACGATACTTCTTGGCCTTTGTAGCCATGTAATTATCACACAAGAATTGTTCCCTTCAGTTGGTTGATAATTTCATCATACTCCTTGGAATTTTGTTCCTGAACCAAAAGCCTCGTCTCGTTTTCTTCTTCGGCAAAGTTGAATATGGTTTTTCGCATATCCCTTTAAAAACAAGAACTAGATTGCCTCGGTATCTTATAACTATTTATTCGATGCACCGGTATGATCTTGTTGGGAATGTTTACTGGACTAACTCGATCTGGCTATTCTATATTAGTTATATAATACGCACAGATCCCGATTGGTTTTCCGAACTACCAGCAACAATCTTTCGCTCACATATCAGTCGGATCGGTGATAAGAGAGAAATAGGCATAGTGTAATGGTATAGATCGATAAATCTGTTATACGAGTTGGGATGTGCACAAATATTTGTATTCTCAACACCCTTTTTATGGTACCCCCTTTTTTTCTAATTAACTAATCTGATCAAGTTTCTTCAATGATATTGGAGACGCGCTGATATCAAAGTGATCGGTGTTATGCATTCTTGAGTAGTCTGGTACTTCACTTCCTTGGGATGATGCTACCGAAATTACTGAAGGTACTTCTTCTAAACCATCCCGTGAAGCTAATGGTTGACTCTCATTCAATGTAGCAGTTTCAAGACTGCTATTTTGCAAAATAGTTCAGTACCCGTGCAGAACCGAATAACTTGATAACTGGCCTTGGTATTGAAGACCTCAGGTTAAGAGGTAAAATACCTGACGATAATACCATAACATTGTTCCAACAATGTTATGCCAATACCAAATTGAGGTAAGACAATACCAAAATAGTACCTCTCAGGTATTCCCAGGTATCCAAAATAACAAGTTTTGGTGTTTGAGAGATATTTTGCTTGCAAATCTTAGGTATTTTGCTTAGGTACTTTACTCCTTAATCTGAGCTCTTTAATACCAAGGCCAGTTATCAAGATCAAAATTAGGTATTCATATGTTGTTGTCTCCTGCTCGAGTAGTGTTTGCAACATGAGTCGCAAATCTTTAACGAAGTATTTAGAGGTACTATTATACATTGCATGTCAACAAACATTTGAATCAAAGCCTCGGTTAAAAAACGTTTTCCGGATGAACATTTTCTATTGCTGTTGGGAAACGGTCTACAAGACCTCAATAAAATTACAAATTCTATTTTCGTTCTTCTTTCTTCTTTCACAAACTGATTATTGATTGTCGAAGTGAAGCAGTTTAAAAAAGAGCCACACACGCTAAGATCAGAATACCTAAAGATCGTTAAAAAGTACCGATAATCGCTCAAAAGTGCACATACCTAAATTATGCGTATTCACAGATTACCTTATATTGGGTAATAGTATTAAAGGAAAATAAACGTTAAATATTACCGCTTTTGTATCGTTACTTTTTACTCAAAATTGGATATTTTTTTTGTAATTTTATTTTACAGAATGACTTAAAGAGAACAGAAAGCCTATTTATCCATTCGGATTAGTTTTACAAATTATGCACTCAAGGAGAAACAAATGTTTAAATGTATGACAGATTTTAATTTGTTTTAAAAAAAAGTAATAAATAAAGAGTATGAATGAATTCAAGTACAGGAAGGTTAAACATCGTAGTATCTAGAACATAAATTAATAATAACTTTTTGGCAATTTTTTTTAAACTATATGGAATTGGTCAGTATCGTCGTTATCGACAATTTTTTGCTCTTTTAATCTCCAATTATTTTGATTGAACAACTCGAAAACTTATTTTCGAAAAGCATTATCTACGACGTTTAACCTCGCGTTTGCATTAAGTAATTGGGTTCTTCCACTACAGAAATATTTTTTCTGCATCGACCAACATTGATGCCGAATTGCACCGTTCTGCACCAAATTTTCGTTGGTCCACAAGGATCCGTCGGAGCTAGAATAAGAAAAACAATGCAAAAGTTATTTCTTCAAACATTTGGACATGATCAAACTAAGATTATAAGAAAATTAATTACGTTTTTCCTTGGAAAAATATGGCGTCCACTTTGCTGCAGTGACGGAAAATTTAAACAATATTAGGGAAATAATAACGTCCAATATTGGAGAGTGAACATTACTCAAATGTTAGCAAAAACTACTGTATATTATCGTTTAATTTTACCGATATTTTGGGTATTGTCAACAATACCTAATTTTAGGTAAAATTAATACCTAATTTTAGGTATTCTTATCTTAGCGTGTACATCAGTTACAATGACATAATAGTACTGTTGTGTAACAGCAATAACGTCAGTTACAGAATCCATCTCTGACAGGAGTAAATTTTATATTGCTTTCGGCTGTTGGCTGTTGGCACACATACAACGTTAGAAAAGCAGCTGTTAGGCTTAAAAACAAAACCATTGTAAAAATAAAATTACTAGTTCTCGATCCACCAAACTGTGCAGTTCGAATTTTGTCCCCGCGAATAAAAACTATTTGGGTTTTAAAGTAAAGTTTTTAAGTGTTTTTCTGGTGAATAGCAGAAAGTGGTGAAAAGCAGAAAAGTAGAACTGAGATCACGACCATTCCGGCCACCTCCCGAACCGCTGTCCAACAAGTACATACCTACCGATTCTAATTAGCAGGTACATTCCTGCTATGAATATGTGGCTTGTTTTTGGCAGAATCAAATATATTATAAACATTGCTCAAACAACCACTATGATCTATACCATGATATTTTAGTTTGACGTCATCGCGGGTAGTTTTTATAGGTGAAACCACTTGAGATACAAGTGTAAGTACCTACAATAATTTATTGGCACTGTGCAGAAAAACTAAGAAGGAGCAAGTTAAGATTAAAACTAAACACTGCCCTTAGCACAACTACCACGTATGGCAATCGATAAAACTTAAACAAAATTATCTTAGAAAAGTAAAACTTGATCCTGCTAATGTCAATTTGAAAAATCTGTTAATACATCTGTCTAAGAGAACAGATGATGCCAAAAAGAGGTGTAAAATTGACTATTACCAACATTTATTAGACAGTACTACCCATGCAACATTGTGGAAAAATCTTAATGAAATTATGGGACGCTCGAAGCCTGCGACTCGATTCGAGCTTGTGAATAATGGATTAAAGATTTCTAGTAAATCAGAAGTTTGTTAAATATTTAATAGTTTCTTTTCCCAAATTGGAACCAATCTCGCTGATAAAATTCCGAAAGATAATGCAAATCCCTCGAACAACGTTCCTAGATTGGAACGCTCTATATTTCTGAAGCCTGCCAATGTGAATGAGGTGACTGAAATTATAATGGGCCTGAACGAAGAGAAAAAGCAGTGGTCCTGACAATTTCCCAGCTAGTGCCATAAAAAGCAACGCTGCTAAGTTTTCAAATATTCTTGCTCACCTTGTCAATTTAATACTATCCTGAAAGCCTTAAAATTGCTAAGGTTACTCCCGTTTTCAAATCCGGTGACGCGTCCGATCCTTGTAATTTTCGACCAATTTCTACACTTTCCATATTCAGTAAAATTTTTGAAACACACTGTTGGTTAATAGATTGGTAAATTTTATGAATCAACATCAACTTTCATACAAATTTCAATACGGCTTTAGAAAAGGATGTAGTACTTCTACAGCTATAGTTGAACTTGTTGAGTTCCTACTAAGTAAAATTGACAGTATAAGCGTTGTTGGTGGCCTCTTTCTTGATTTAAAAAAAGCATTTGATACACTGAACCATAACATTCTTTTGCAAAATCTGAAATACTATGGAGTACGTGGTGTTGCAAATGATATTATTCGAAGTTACTTAGTAAATAGGCAACAGTATGTTTCCATCGAGAATTCACGGAGTTCTTTTAGCACATTGAATATTGGTGTCCCTCAAGGCAGTAATGTAAGACCTCTTCTATTCCTCATTTACATCAATGATATTGGAAACTTGGCTTTAAAGGGAACACTTAGACTATTTGCTGATGATTCAGCAATGTTAAAAATTTCATAAGCAATGTTCAAAAAGCGACGATAGGAAAAAAAACGTAAGCGAACGGATCTTGTACATACACAGAAAAGAAATAATTAATTTTAATGAGCGCGTAAAAGTTCACCGAGTTTAATTACTAGCCAAAGGAGGCATTAACAACAAATTTTTTTGCAATCTTTCATGCCCCATACAACAATGTTTGCAATCTTTCATTAAGGCGTTATCTGGCTTAAATTTTTTGAAATATCCCATGAGTTTCTGCCAAATCTAGCATTCTCTTTATGTGCATTAGACAACGCAGAAAATTCAATGTTTCTTTATAGGGTAAGGGGATCTAATGTTAGCCTAGCTCCTTCATTCGGCCTATGTACCAGATGTGTCATTAATTTAGCGATAATCAACAAAATCATGTTGCTATAAGGTTGACAGATGTAATCTGAAGCAATTGGGACAATATTATTTAACTTAAAGTTGTTCACTTCCGCGTATTTTTCGATTTCTTGAACTTTTTGCGTACCATGATTTCACTGGTTAAGCTGAACAGATGATCTACACGATCTTCAAGTGATCTAAATTTGGCCTAATTGAATCGATAAAGCAAGTAATGCAGTCTGGATGTGCAGAAAATAATTACACGTTACAAACTAACTGTTCACATAGCTAAATTAACAATGATTTTACAAGAAGTTAAGGAACACATCATCCATCTGTTTATATTCATAATGAAAATCCTGACCTTAACGCTAGCACGCAATAAACACGAATTTGCCCCTAATCCATAGTACACAGTGTATTAGCGTAACATTTTGTGAATGTTCGACTATCGAAAAGAAACCAATAAAGTTACAAAAATATCGAACGATCAGATCCTCCTTACCCAACAAACATCGGTGTTGAATTAGAGCTTGTTCAAACCAATTTGGAGAAGCTTTTCAGCTATCCTAGAAGGAACAGCTGAATAGCTTCTCCAAATTTGCTTGAACAAGCTCTAATTCAACACCGATGTTTGTTGATTAATTTGCCCAGGAAAGTGACGAAGAGCCTAGAGAGGAACCCGAACCTCTTTCTTGAAACAGTGGCTCGTAAAATAGGAATGACGTCAGAATTCGTTCAAAAGTCAAACAGAATTTGCCCGAAAAATCATGCGATTATTCATGTTGACAGATTCATGTGCCGTTATGGGCGATGCAACTCACGTTTTGAAATATTTTAATCTAACGGACTTTAAATACTGCCCAGGTAACCAATAAGCATTAGCGAATGCAGTAACTCAATCCCAAATCTGCATTTCAGATGCTACAAGCGTTATTTTAGCATGATATCGCATCTAGAATGCTATATGTTGTTAAGTCTTATTTCAAATGCTATTTAAAGACTTGTAGCCTTTCATGAGCATTTCGAATGCTAAATAGCATTTATGAAGCATTATCATAACATTGCAGTAAAACAGCCGTATGTTGAGCCAAAAGCGACATTTATGTTGCATTTAAGGTGAGTTAATTGCTAGATAGGCTTCCGTAAAGATGCTTAGGAACTACTTATTGGTTACCTGGGTGCTATTGTCTAAATGCAACGTCTGAATTATTCAGGACAAAAAAGCAGTAAAATATTCTTCAAATATACCATGATCGGCTAGCAATTTGTTCGTGTGCCAGAAAAAAGTAAATCCTGCATCACCGCCGGCACAATTAACAAAATAAATTTCTAGAAGGAGTTCCTCAACAAAATTCCTTCCGTAAGAACCCACGACGATAGTCTATATGCGACAATATGCTTTAAACGTGATTGGCTTCAAATAATGTTAATAATGATATGATATGATATGATATGGACTACAACTCTTTGGCCAAAAGCAGCAGGATCTCACCTTAGTTTGACATGCTCAGGCTTTAATAACCACTAATAGTCCTCACTGTGCCATTTGAAGAGCCGGAAACGATTTGGGTGGTTCGATAGACATTTAAACGTTTTCTCTTTCCAACAACAAAATTAAACAATTGGTCAGAAAAGCGAGTTATCTAACATGAGTGTGTTCTAGTAGGCGGGGAGACGAAACATCTTTGTGATGTAATGCGATAAGAACTTACCATCAGTGCAAGGATTACCTATGTCTGCAGGACAATCCTCGCCCCGAGAGAATAGCGTACGTGATGGCTTGTTGTAGCAGGGCCAGTCGATCTCAATGAGGACCTCCGGAAGACCACGGCCAGAAGGCCACGTATCTTCACATGACAAGAGACTGGCGACTCCGAGGACTCTTGTCCAGTCAACAAATCCTTTGACAGCACTGAACATTAATTTTAGTTTATGTTACAAAATCGAAGGTAAAACTTACGAATCTATTCGTTGTTTTCGGCAACGAAACTGATTTGTTGTTTTAAAAAGATATCTTCGTAATTTATGGCACACGCGCATTTCCCAAAAGCACGAAGCATTTGTTGACACATCGTGTGTTGTACGAAACCAATACAAATAGTTACGAATATTTCGTCACAAATTTAAAAGAAACGTCCAGCTGGTGGGTGGTTGCATGAAGAACTGACAGATCTACTTTATTGACTCGAAAAGTAATTGAAAAATAAAGCACATCCCCGTGGAGTTGTCCAGTGTTTTTTTTAAATGTGTCTGACATGGGATTCGATCCTGTACTTTTGGAAAGAGCTGATTCTGAATCCGTGATTGATCTCACTAGGCCATGGTGACTCGACAGAAGTTTTTTGATTAATGAGGATGAAGTTATAACTATCGAAGATAAATAAATTATTCCTCATGAAATTCATTTCGTGCATTACACAAAAAGGTATAAACAAAAGCATTTCACCAGATAAAAAGCATTTTGATTGTTTCATACAATATACGAGACATTTGTTCACATGTACAAAACCAAGGTTTATGAAACGAGCGAAAGCTAGTTTACGAAAATAAATTTTCAGTGTGCCTTAGGCTAACAAAATCCCAGTTATGTAGTTGTTATTGGAACAGCGCAAATATTCAGCATGAATGATGATTTATAAAATATGTTAAGATAAAAAATGTAGGATATTTCAAGACTTTATTAAGGCTTAGATCAAGTTTTAAAATTTATTTTAGTTTATATTTGTACAAGTGAATGTTTTGCAAGTTTCTACTGCTCCTTTAAAAATAGTTGTTTATTATTTAAACTACTTACCATAAAAGCATACCAGTCTTTTTGTTGTATCATATATTAAAAGAATAAAACTTTCACACGCATCTTTCAATGTTTGGTATATTTAAAGGACTCGTATGCTTTATAAGTTGGGATCGCAGCAAGCCGTGCTTCGAGACGGACGTGTTTTGTATTTGCCCCGTCGAAAAAAAAATCAAACAATATATCGTAATTTAACTTAAGCGAACAGTGAAATCATGAAATCTCCGTGTGCTTCGTGTAAGAAAGAGTGAATTCAATCGATTCCCTCCCGGAATGTGTGAATGTCGGTTGTAGTTCCCCGTTTTTATTTTTTATTTTGTCCCCGCACCAAAAACCGAGCATAATTTTACGTCCAAAAAACGTCATGTTCAACCTTCGGTAACTGTGTCAATTATTTATATTTTTAGCCGAAAATTTGACAACAATATAAAAATATATTCACTTTATTTGACGTTGAAAAGGTTCATAGATTTGAAGTTTTCATAAAATAATTGAAAAAAGTCGTTTTGTGTCATACCAAATTTAAAAATCCGTATTTCTGTGAAAAATTAAGATAGTATATTGAAAATTTCACACAACAAAAAAGTAATAATAAGATATAATGTGAACCAAATTTGAATTGCATAATTTCAGTGGTTTGGAACACAGCTGCCTTCAAATTTGACGCACCAACATGACACTGAAGAAGTCTGCACATTATAGAGGAAATACGCGTATCTGTCAGGATAAGCAATCAACATAGTTGAAATTAAATGGACATTTCTAATCTTTCTGCTCATTTTCTAGTTTTAGAGCTACACCTTAAAGCAGATTTAAACCAATTTCAACAGAATCCGGTTATGTAAGCGAGGTGGTTTTTGAGTAGTCAAAGATGCTGCAAAATGTAGTATGTAAAAATGAAGTTATAAAAGCGTGTTACTTACTTTAACTGCATATAATATTCCCTTAGTGATGCTGCGATTTTTTATATTGGAAAGGATTTTTTTGGAAAACTAGAAACGTTTAAATTTATTGAGCAGATCAAATTGAGAGATTGCTCGGTTGGTGTTCAGAAATTGAACGAAAAGTTCTGTTTGTCTACTCTAGTTTTTGCTAGTTTCACCACTTTACTTCTCTTTGCTACGCAACATTCCTCCCGAGCAGGAGACAATACCATATGAATACCTAATTTTGACCTTGATAACTGGCTTTGATATTTAAGAGCACACCATAAGAGGCAAAATACCTTTAAAAAATACCTAAGAATTGCAAGCAAAATATCTCTCGAATAGCAAAACTTATTATTTAGGAAACCTGGGAGTATCATAGAGGTACTATTTTGGTATTGTTTTACCTCAATTTGGAATTTGTATAACATAGTGGAAACAATTTTATGGTATTATCCTATAGTATTTTACCTCTTATGCCTCCAAGAGTCTGACGTTGCCTGTATCCCCCGGATTCCACTGGAAGTGACTACTTCGGGAGGAGGCTGTGCTCATGCACTTCTTTTGTAGCCAGGCTAGTCGCGCTAGTTCGCTGACCTCATCACCATAAAACTTCTGCTGCTGCGCACTCCGGTTGTAGATGTACTACTCTTCTTGTTGACCAGTTGGATGCCGAGGTCGGTCCAGCGATTCCGGTTGGAGGGTGGTTCACTGGCGCCCCGACGACCCTGAACTGGCGGTTTGTCACAATCGGTGCTACTCGGCATACTCCCCGACGGTGGAGATAGCCTACTCCGGCGGAGGGTTCCCAGACGAAAGAATATCTCCCGAAACCGTTAACGAACACGATATGCTGCTTCAATGTTGTCCGGTAGTGTCGAGGTCGGTCCAGCAATTCCGATTGGAGGATTGCTTCCGATTCCCTGGTGCCCCGACGACTCTTGCCGGTGACTCGCTACGGACAACTCAGAATAGTCCTCGACGGTGGATCCATCCTACTCCGATGAAGAGTTCCCCGGCGGTGGAAGTTCTTCCGAAACTGATGCAATCCGGGCAGATGTCTAGGTCGGTCCTGCGGTTCTAGTTGGAGGATGACTTCCAGTCCACAGGCGCCCCGACCACCAATTGCCGGTGCTTCTTCACGATCTATTCAGACTAGTCCCCGGCAGTGGACCTAGCATACTCCGACGGAGAATTTTCCGACGACGAAAGTTCTCCCGAAACCGTTTTCTAGATACTGAGACGAGGCGCTCGGTCTAGTCCCCGGCGGTGGATCTAGCGTACTCCGGTCGCGCCCGATGGTGCACTTTTTCTTCTCTCATACACATGCTGGCGAGTTCCCAGGTCGGTCATCGACTCAAAACCTGTACTGCTACGTCACTTGTCGCTGCTCCTCTCGCCAACTTCGTTGCATTGCAGACACAATCTGAACGACTATTCTGGTCACCCCCCCTCTCTCTCTCTCTCTCTGGCACAGAACCTTCAGCACAGGTGATCGCCAGGAAATTAACCATGCCTTATTTGAGCTGGAGATGTGCAATTTTAAAGATCCGATCTGAGCCTGACCAGCTCTTTTGATTTTGTGACGTCTACGTAGGCACAAGTGTGAAAGTGACTATACTAGATTGCTATTGGACTCAAAATATGAATGAAGTTAGGCTTTAGCAAAGCAAATTCTTCACAACCTGTTTTTAGGCTAATCGATTTGAATATGTGATCAGATCACGTGAAATACAATATTACAAGATTAAATCATTTAATTAATTAACTTCAATCGAGGTGTTGATTCACCACTCAATGAGATTCGACGTGTATTTATTTTTTCAAATAAAACGTTAACAAAAGGGTTCGACTACATTTTTAGATTGAATGAGGTTGGAATTCGAAAATAAAATGGATTTTAGATTCGTTAGTGTAAATATTAGCACCAATTCAGTAGAACTAGATTCATCTATTTTGAAACTTACTGTTGTTGGCGTTCCGTGAGATTGTGCACTCCCATTTCATTTTACTCAATTTTTTAGTACAATTGTATACTCTTTTTCTCTAACGAAACTGTTATTCAATTTTCGTTAAAAATTTATCTACTCATATAATTGAGCACATCCACTTTTTAACGAAAATTGAGTAACATTTCTTTGAGAGAAAAAGAGATGGTATACAATTGTACTCAAAAATTGAGTAAAATAAAACGAGAGTGTGCTTCGCAAAATAACAGCCGGCTCGTTGATTTGTGGAAAAAAGAAAACAAAAGGGAATCAGTTCACTTTACACAGTCCTCTTCTCTTTTTCTCTTCTGCATTTTGATTTGACTGAGGCTGTGTTCCAATTCGCGAATAAATTAAAATTTTACTTCAACTTGACAGATGGGGAATAATCGATTAATCCCTATGTGATTGTTCAACAAACTTTCGATAAGGTGTCTGTCAAAATTGAGTTGCCATCTGTCAGAAATAAGTCAACTCGAGTAGCAGACTTAATCGATTATTTTCCATCTGTCAAGTTTAAGTGGAACACAAGCCTGATCGATGAATTGACAAAGATTTTTCATTAGGCCTAACTGACAAACGTAAACATGGCTTCTTCCGTAAATTTTTCGTGGCACAGAGACTACCCATGTAAGCCTCCAATTCTAACGGATAGGGAACTCTTCCTCTTGGAAATGGCCGTGGTGGATTGATAAAGCGAGTTATCAATGACGAGAAATTCGCGGAAAAGCCATTGTTTACGTTTCAGTCGGCCATGAAAATCTTGTCGATATTCAGCTCATAGGAAGGCAAAGCAAGCAGTGAGAACGGTGAGAACGGCTGAACTGGTGAGATGCAATTCTTTTTAAGGCTTTACCAAACAGCAGCGTTTTTTTGTCGCCGCGCGCCGCAGCGAAATCGCAGCGAAAAAATCGCCGCGGTGAGATTACATGGCGGCTCATGGGAGCGTAAAACCGACGCGGGTAGAATGATGTACACCATGTTGTGTGTGCGTCCGGACATTTGCTACCCGTTAAGCTACATGGAACGATTCCAGCAGAATCCAGCCGATCATCACTGGCAGACGTTGAAGCGGATCGTACGATACCTTGGAATACGGACGTGAAGAAGCTGCAGAATCGCTGGTGGGATTTGCAGACGCAGACTGGGCAGCGGATACCGAAGACCGAACATCCGTTAGTGGCTTCTTGTTCAAGGTCTTTGGAGCAATTGTGTCATGGTCGAGCAAGAAGCAAACAACGGTGGCAACACCTTCAAGCGAAGCCGAATACGTTGCTTAAAGCACAGCATCATCCGAAGCGATTTGGTTGAATCGTGAAAGAATCGTGAGACCAAACGCAGCAAGCATATCGATGTCAAGCATCATTTTATCCGTGACCACGTGGAAGCAGGACGACTGCAAATCGAGCACCAACTTGCGGATCTGTTCACTAAGGCGTTAGATACTTCCCGTTTCCGAGATCTGCGACGTTCCCTTGGACTAAACGATTGAGAGGGGACGAAGCAACCAACCGTTTGTGTCAACAGTTGGCAATCGCCGTAGGCTTCCCTAGCTACCCCTTAGTTACCAGGAGTGTTATTTGTTCCATACGATCAGTCTCAAACTGTTCTTCAAATGAACAAGACCTATTATTTCAAGCTCTGCCATTTTCCTCATCAAACGCACTGGAATCCGAGCTCTCCTTAGACGACCTTCGCGTTGTCCTTTCTTCTCTCGGTCTAAGACCCTTTTCACGGTCCACCGGGACACTCCCACGGCGTTTGACATATCTTTCTGCGACCGTTGCGCATGGGACAAATCACGAATACGCTGCCACTTGGTCATGGTGCAGCTGTCAAACTAAGGAAATTGGCTTCTTTTTCTCGCAGCCTACCATGATATGGATTATAGCTAACGTGCATGCAACAAGAAATCCAGGACCATTATCACGCATTCGCAGCAATCAGTCAGTCAGTGATCGATCGAAGAGGCATTTCGAACATTCCGCCAGTCTATAGAATCATAAGCAGCATGGTGGTTGAACACTCCAACACAGGTAGTCTTTGCTGTTTGGTCGATGAATCATGCATTTGCTTGCATCAGGGGAATCGGACCCACCATGCCCGGCGACACATACGAGTGTGTGCGTGTTTTATTTATTTTTTGCCAACACTCACCCATTTCCAATCGCGCTTCGCTGAGCCTTTCGGTACTTGTTTTGCTTTTGTGCAGGCGGCGGCATAACTTTTCGATAAATTCATTTTTATTTATTTATTTTATTTCAATCGTTTCGCGTTCTCGCGAATCACATGCCGATTTTGCTGTTGTTGTTGTTGTTGTTGGTCGGTTGTTTTCTAAGCTTTGTGTTAGTGAATTTGTTTTCCGTGGTGTTCTGCCGGTGCAGAAGTGGACTTGAATATTTTGTTATGTTTTCGGATTTTTCTGGTTTTTATTTGGTGCGAGAAAGATTGGAGAGATTTGCGATTCATTTATTTGGAATTGTGGGCGCTTCTTTTTGGGTAGCAAATTGTGGAAAATGAATTCCGATAAAAATATGCACTGTTGGTTGCATACATTTCCGGTGGAGTAAAATATTTGCCTGTGCGCTGTAGAACACATGTAACAATTTTGCTAGGGATGAAAAAAAACGAAATGAACAAAGGGATTGTGGCATGTAATAAATTTGTAGCAAATTCAAACTATTCTGCGGGGAGGATTACTGGTAATTGAATTTAAGCTGTCGTTAGCCTCGGGAAATTTTAGCAAACCTACATCGGTTTTGTGAAATTGAATTTCCCACTGCCTTTGAATTAATGAGATCCCATCGGACCGGAGGAGCAGCGCCGATTCGCCTGCAGAGCTGTGTGCCCCACAAACCAGTTAGAAAGCAATCTTAACTAGATTCTGCCAGCTGGGATCAGGCATCGAAATGCCAATAAACCGCTCCTTGTGCAGCAGTCCCAGTGATATATATGCAAAATTCGTACCAATGCCATGCAGCCTTGAGACAAAAGCCATCACGTACCTCCTCGCTTCCTCCGTATAGAAAATTAGAAAGACATCCCAACAAGACAGGTGGTCCCTCCTGACAAAGAGATGTAGAATAGTTGATTGAACGAATCCAGCCCCTCCAGCTCCTCATTTTTTTTTCCTTGCGGAAAACTGATCATGCGGGTTTGCATTGGAATCGTTTCTCGGTAGCACAATAACAAGAACACAAACACATACACACACACGCACACAGTCACATGTCCTGTCAGTCTCGCATAAAGGTGCTCTAATGAAGATGAAAATCCCTGAAGATTTTCCTTTCAATTTACTTCCCAATGCCTGAAGCGGTGCCGGAGAGACGTCGTCTCTGTCTCTGACTAGGATGAAGATTGTTTATTTGAATTCCTCCCAGTTTGACTTGGGTTGTGACTGTCTCTTTCAGCAGAAACGGAGCAATTTCGGGACTCGGTGACAACGCTGGTAAGACCGGAAGCTACCTTCGTTGAGAAGGGTGCAAGTTGAATCAATGTTTTGGTGAATTATGTCTCACTAGCCACAAGTCCCCACCAGTCGAATTCATACAAAATTCATCAATTGACGAACAATCAGTACCCTTCCTTGGTGAACGACGAAAGCACACGTGAACAGCAGCAAATCGCTCAAACATTGCCACAAGACATCGCCCCCATCTCTGTGCTACCGGAGGATTTCCCGGAATTCATCCATTCGTCTATCCATCAATCCGTCTATCAATCAATTTGTACCTCATTCTGTTCACTGCTCTTCGTCTGAAGCTCCACCCGAACACGCATCGAATCGCCTTTATCTCGGTTCGTCTTACGTGCATACGTGATCCGGCATAACTAAGCCCGGGGGCATCAATTTACATGCAGCTGCTACTCGACAACGACCCAGCACCGAAGGATTGAGATTTTAATTTACGCCCTCTGCTGGTGGCTGCTGCAGGCAAGTTGCTGGAGACAAGCTCTCAAAAATCGCCCGAAACTGATTATGAGTGACACCCGTGCATTTTGCGAAGATAAACGAAATTCGTCTTCCGTCAACGGGATGACCGGTGACTATTCGAAGATGATGGCCCCGACATCGACGGATGGGTTGATTGATGGGTTCGAAAAATGTCGGTGACGCCATTTCCGAAACAGTGCCGAAATCGAATTTGATTAAGTCGCCATCCGAAAGCCGCCGCTATCTTAATCACCCATCATCAATTGCAGCGCTGTAGGTTGCATAGTGTGTACAAATATCCAGCCCCTTTCCGAACAACGGACGGGTCGCCCTCAGCAAGCACTCGGCAAAACCACTTGCTATTTCACTGTGCGGTGTTGTGTCGGTCCGAAAAGTTAGTCGGCTAGCCGGGCCACACCGTTCGGAATCGTTTAACGTAATAATGATAGTCTAATCTAAATAAAATCTCAAATTTAGGAATTAATATATTATTTCTATTGTGTCGTGCGGTTGGAAAGTTCGTTCCCCACAGAACGAGAGTTGTCCGGCATGGAGGTTTAATTTCCACTTGGTGTGTTACTTTGGCACCGCCACCGCATGGTTTTACATAAGTCAGTACATGTGTTTGTTTGTTGTTTGTTTGTTTGAGTGAAATGAGACGGGAGTTTGGGGTTGCGCTTGGGCTTGGGGGGCAGTGGGGCAAATAACCGAAAGCAGTCATGTGGAAGAGGGGTTGTTTATGGTTTTCAACGAAATCCAGCCGGAAAGTTAGACCCCATTGGGAAAGTTCAAGGTTTGTGTTTTATGAGAGAGGCAAATTCGTGTAGTTTAAAGTAGAGCAGCTCAATTTGTTCGCTATTTGAATTTCTTCATTTGCAAATAATTCGTCACAACATATTTGTAGAAAAAAAAAACTCCCAGACTGATTCAATCAGTCCCCCTTCCATTTTCGGGGAGGGGGTCACACGATTTCAATTGATTTCCTGTTTTCATTTGCTCTGTCCCAATCGCGCACATTCATCACCCGGCTCCGATAAACAAATCTATTTTCCAATGTTCGCCAGCGTCCCTGGCGGCAGAGGCAGAACAAACAAGTTTTAATTCAATACACAAACTGATCAGCAAGGAAAATGAATTGATAAAAAATGGCCGTCGATTGTGCACAAAAAGCTGATGGTCAACGGCCGATCGGACGCGGACAGTCGTCGTGTCATTCGCATACAATTTATCGGAAATAATGTGCTGCAAATTGAATTTCTGAATTGACAACATCATCGTCATCGTAATCATCATCATCGTCGTTTTCGGTGCAGCAGCATCAGCATCAGGCAAATAACGCCATTGCAGATGGACATGGACTGAATATCGCATCCATGAGAGGAACGTGGAGTTTCGGGGCCAATTAAGGATTCAATTCAAAAACATGAATTTCGAATGGCGAGGGGCAGGGCGGTGCGTGCTTCCTATGGCGCTGAGCTCAATTTCCAACACGAAAATAAGCGATTATGACAATTTAAAGTTCACAACTAGCTGGCTCCGATGCGGCCGATGTTGCTGAATGTCGTACACAAATTATGAATTAGCTGCTGATATGGTGACTAGAGAGCGCTGCGCCAGTGCTGCGGAGGCACCATCATCATCCGATAAGCAGAGGCGATTTAATTCAATTCACACATTTCCTGCTCCTGTGAAAGGGCTGTTGGTCAATTTGGCCGAGCAGTGCTAAATGTTGCCTGTGGAAATCGACGAATATGAATGTGATCATAGGAGGCTTGTTGTGTATTCGATTCTGGTTTTATTAGGCCTTTGTTAATTCCAATATAGAGTTCCTAAATGCTTAAAAACCAGGGAAACGACCTGGCCCTACATATCGAACCCATCAACATACGTGCCGGGACCAGCGGCTCTACTGCCCTTCCGAAGGAAGACGTGATCAGAGATTTTTTGTCTCAGAAACTCCCAACGGCACCGACTAGAATTCATACCAGACTGACTGCGGTGAGAGCCAACGACACTTATCTTTACACCACTTTTTGTCAACTTTGATTTGGATAACTTGTGCAAATTAGAAATAGGCAATCCGCTCCTGAGCTGTTCCACTGACTCGATTCGGTGAGAAAGTCATTGTCTACAAATGGTTTTTAGGCCCTTAACATGAACTACTCGAGATATGCTCGATTGGCTCCGCCAACTGACACTTCAAATTGGCTCCCGTCGTTGTATCCGCCAGACTATGAATCAAGTGACTATAGTTGCGCCGGGTTGCTTGTCTTCAGGGACGAAGTCGTGGGCACTGAAAAAAAAAGCTCAAAGTACATAACTATGAACCCGATTGGTATACTACCGTTCAAAAGCCCTCCGCTCGTTTTCAACTTGTATCTTTTAATTTCTAAGCCTGTCGTAACGCTATACGTAACTACCAATACTTTCTCTTCATTTCTATCCGTTCTAGCAATAAATTACTGTCCACTCCTAGAGCCTCTCATGTAGATGGGAAGTTCTCTGCTTCTGACAAAACTTCATCATAGATCGTTACTTCGCGCATTGGGAGAATAACGTCCTAGAAAATATGGAGAGGACTCCTCAGAGCTTCAGGAAGAAGTTTAAAGAGGAGGAGTACTTAGAAGTTTGGAGCTTTTCAGAGGTTTTTATCAACAATTCAAGATGCAGAAGTTTGGGGAAAAACTTCCCCGTAGCTCAGAAAACAACTGACAAGGACAAGGACTACCCGGAAGTTAAGGAAAAATCTTCACGAAAGTTCAGAAAAGGATTTCTCAGAAGTTCAGGAAGAATCTTGACACAAAATTTATGCAATTTTCCTAGAAATTCTGGAGAGCATTCCCTTCCCTCCCAAAAAACTTCCCCGAATCACAGAGAGACTACCAAGATAGGCCTATAAGTAAAAAGAGGAATTTCTTAAACAATTCAGGCATTCAGGAGAGGACTTCACTTGAGTTCCGCAAGAAACTTCCCAACAGTTTAGTTGGAACTACCCTGAAATTCAGAATCGAACATTCTGGTATTCTGGTAAGGTAAGAAAAACATGAAGAAACCTTACATAAATGTAGGGGGTACTTCTCAGTAGTTTAAGCAGGAGTTTCTCAGAAATTCAGAAATAAACATCCCCGAATTTCAGGAGAAAACTTCCCTAAAGTTCAGAAGAGGAGTTCTCAAAAGTTCAAGAAGAGACTTCCAAAAAATTAGAGAAAGTTTTCCAAGAAATTCTGGAGAAAACTTTCCCAAAGTTTTGGATAGAAGTGAGATAGATCACTGCATACAGCAACCTATGAACGTTAAATGTTCAAAGAAGTAATGTTGTCAATAGCTTCAGTCATGTATAAATTAGTTGGTGATAACTTACCCGAGAAATACACATTTTGTGTTTTATAAACCTGGATAGTTCTCATGCTTAGTTGAAATGTATGTTTCAAATAGGGGAAGCAGTTTCAAACCACCATACAATTTTTGCCTTCAAAACCCCTAACGTGCCAAATTTGGTTCCATTTGCTTGATTTGTTCTCGAGTTATGGGGAAGTTTGTATAAAATTTGTATTAGAGCCCCTCCCTCCCCCTTACAGAAGAGGAGAGGTCTCTATAAATCATAAGGAACTTCCCCAGCCACAAAAGCTTTCGAGTCTATAAGAGTCAGACAGGCAGACATAAATTCATTTTTATGTACATAGAAATCCTGCCTCCAAAAACTCCGCATGCCAAATGTGGTTAACTTTCTTGCCTTCAAAAACATAAAAACATTTCTTGCCGTCGAAAACCTCCACATGCCAAATTTGGTTCCATTTGCTTGATTAAATCTCGAGTTATGTAGTAATTCGTGCTTTATTTGTATGGAAGTCTTTCTTTTCACAAAAAAAAGGAGGGGTATCAAACCATCATGAGAACCTTTTTCGTTCCCATTTTTTTCACGCCGATCGGTTCAGCAGTAGCTCTTTTTATTGTTTTCCTTCTGTGTCAACAAATGCATAGTGCTTTTGACAGTTGCGCGTGTGCCATTAATTACGAAGGTAGCTTCATAAATAGTACAAGTCAGTTTCGTTGCCGAAAACAACGCATAGATTTGTTGATTCTACCCTTGATATTTCGTATTATAAACTGAAATTAATTTTCAGTGTATATTTTTTAGATGTTTCTGTATTTGGCATTGCACAATGGTGCAAAAATTGACACGCATACGGTAATATAGAACTTATTCACTGATTCCACCAGATTGAATTATTTGTTCTCGGGAATGAAACGGTACTTGTAAGGCCTCCGATTTGAGAGTATTTTTCGTAAAAATTGTTCATTTAATAAAGTGGGCACCTATTTTGCTGAACTGCTGCTTAACGTAAATGTGTTCCGTTTTTGGCATTCTAGATTCTTAAGCTTTAATGCTGCCAAACGACTGAGGCTGTTGTTGCTGTTGTTGTTATTTATTAGAGAGGCTTGAACCCATTGGTCATTCGCCTCTTAAAATATTTTACAAAGTAGCTTATTTACATCATATTTGTTTCTCTAATCCTATTCTTTTAATATTTTCGATCACTTTCTCTTCTCTCTCTTTCCTACTCCAAGAATTTCACCTATCGTTCCTTCCATTCCTAATTGCTTCCGTTCCTCCTCATATTTCCTACATTCTATTAGTATGTGTTCCACTGATATTTTAACACCACAGCAAACGCACATTTTCTCTGCCTCCTTATCCATCAGCCACCCATGTGTATGCCTTGTATGCCCGATTTGCAGTCGGGTTAAGATCCGTTGATCCTGTCTTTGTGGCCGATCGGGCCACGCTGCCGTAGATGGTTTGATCCTTCGAAGTTTTACTTCCCTTGCTTGTACCCATTGATTTTCCCACACATCAATTAAGATCCGCTTGCTCCATGTAATCCGGTCGACCGCTGGAATCTCGTAACTTTCCAACTGGGCTGTTCGTCCTTGATTAGCCAACTTGTCCGCTTTGTTGTTCCCTACTATCCCAGAGTGTCCCGGGATCCAACAAATCGTTGCACCAGTTCGCTCTAATTCCCGCTGGGCTTCCCGAATCCAGGGATGTGGACACTTGCCCTTCTCGACAGCTTCAAGACAACTGGCTGAATCTGTGAAAAGCACGGTTTTAACCTCCGGTTTTACTCTCCTTAGAGCCAGCGTAATGGCCCTCGCTTCTGCCGAAAAAATAGTGCATTCCTTCGGTAGGCGACCGCAACGTTCTTGTTCTCCGTCAACTATACCAAATCCAACTCCCTCCCCTTCGTCTAACGATCCGTCCGTGAAGATTTTATGGTACCCTTGGTATTTTGTTTCGTTCATATGGCAAAAGATTGCTTTGGCCTTACTAACAGGTTCACCCACCTTGAACTCAGCTAGAAATGATCGGTCGATAGATAGCGGCTTATCGTTCCAGCTTCTGTTGAGTGGCAAAGGTCTTGGTACAACCGGGGAGAGGTCATGACCAGTCAACTCCTCAAACCATACTTGTGCGCGAATTGTTAATGGCCATGTTCTGGTGCTGTTTCCTAGTTCCTTCCTTTCCTCTAACTTAGATGCCTTGGCGATCAGACGTTTGCAGGCGAAATAATTAAACGGAATTTCCCCTGACTCGGCACACAGAGCCAGTATCGGACTACTTCGGAACGCTCCGGATGTTATTCGGATCATGCCATTGTAGACTGGTTCCAACACCTTTTTCACTCTGTCATTGCCTCTGCTTACCAGTCCCCAGCCGTGGAATATGACTGGCAGTATCGTCGTCTTTCCGATGTACTGCAGCGTCACTCTCGAACCACCAGGTATCCTTCCCCTAGGACCCGCAAAAGTTTCAGTCGGTTCTGGCATCTTCCTTTGACATCCACTGCATGTTGGTAAAAATTGAATCTGGTGTTAATGATTACACCGAGAATAGTTGCCTTTTCCACAGTAGGGATCGCCTTTCCATCCAGTCGAAGTTTACGCAGTTCCTTATGTTTCCGCTTCGTGCAGACATGTAGATGTTTCGATTTATCGGCCGATATCGAGAGACCCATATCCGTCGCCCATATAGATACTGATCTAACTGCCAGCTGCAACAATCTTCTTATTTTCTTATCGTTTTTGCCCGACACCAATAACAAAATATCATCTGCGTAAATAAATATCCGAACCAGTTTCGGTATTCGACGAAAGATCGAATTCATCCCAATGATAAATAATGACACTGCCATGATGGATCCTTGAGGAACTCCGTTATATTGTTTCCTTCGGCTTGAGAAAGCGCCACCAACTGCAACGCTGAAATGTCGGTCTCTTAGGAAATCTCGGACGTAGTTGAGTATGCGTCCTGAGAAACCCCAGTGCTCCAGTTGTCGGACGATTGCTTTCGTCGAAATGGAATCATAGGCTTTGTTGATGTCCAGTACTACCAAATCACTGTGCCTCCCTTTCGAGAAGGCATCATCGATGTCTGCTTCCAGATCAGCAAAATATAAATCTATTCCCCGGCCCTGACGAAAAGCATATTGCCGGGAATCAAGCAGGTTGTTCGCTTCGATGGACTGTACCGGTCTACGGTTGATTATTCTCTCGAGCGTTTTCCCGGCGCAGCTCGTAAGCGTTATGGGGCGTTGGTTACCAAGTATTTTTGGGTCATTACCTGGTTTGGGCAAAGTTATCACTGTCCCTCCCTTCCATTCTTGCGGTATTTCTCCGGTTTCCCAGATCTGGTTGATAAAGTCTAGGAATTTTGTTTTGGTTCTGTACGGTAGGTGCTGCAGCATAGGGTACCCAAGCTGGTCCGGTCCCACCGAATGGCCTTTTCCTTGGTCGATTGCCCAGATGAGTTCGTCTATTGTTATATCTGCATTAACATGGTCGTCAGTAACGCAATGTCGATCGTCGGATGTGGGTCCAAGGGCATCCGATGGTTTGTAGATATTTTCGAGATGGTCGGCGATAGCGTTGGCAATGTCTAGTGGGTCTTCTAGCAATACATCCTCCTTATACAACGTTGGTGTGGTATCGATGATTTGCCGCTCAATCGATTGACGTTCCGCCAAAGACAGGTAAGTGGGGTTTGAGGATTAATGGACTGAACGAAGTCCTCCCAGGACGTTCGTTTTGCTTCGTTGACTGCTTCTCTGGAGTCTTTCCGTGCCTTTTGGAAATCTTTTAATGCTTCTTCCTTTCCTGGGTGGTTGTTTGGGAGCTTGCGTAACTTCCTCAACTTCTTCCTGCGAGTCTTCACTGCCTTCTTCACTTCTGGTCCCCACCATGGAGTGGATTTCTTTCCTACCGTGGCGCTGGTCCGAGGGATGTGTTTTTCGGCACTAGATTTAATAATTCGTGTAAAGTCCTTGATGGTGGTTATCTGATCCGTCCGTTCTTCGATGTGCTTCTCGAATTCCTTCCAGTCCGCAAGCTGGAACTTCCACTGCCTGCGTTTTGTTTGTTCAAAATTTCTCTGTTGCCCGGCTAAAGAAACGAATACTGGTATATGATCGCTTCCCCTGCTATCATTATCGACTGACCAATCCAGCATATAGGCTAACTCGGTTGAGACGATGGTCAGGTCAATTGATGAACATTTCCCGGTCCTCGGATCGATTCGGGTCCCTTCTCCATTATTCAGTACGACTAGTCCATTTTCAACCACAAAGGACAGAAGTGTGTTGCCCTTGGTGTTGTTCTTCTGAGATCCCCAAGCTACATGGTGGGCATTAAAATCGCCCATCAGAATCATTGGATGCTTCACGGTTCGTATCATGTTGGAGAGAGTATCTTCTAGTTCTTCGGCGGTCGTACTTGGTGGTAGGTAAATTGAGGCGAGTGTGGCATTACACGGGTTACGGATTGTCGCTGCTACTACTGGAAGGGATGGGTCCAATTCAACTTCATGTGGGTCAAACTCGTTCCGGATTGCCAGTCCAACACCTCGTGTTGTCTGATTTTCGGGGTCCGGTCGAAGGAACCACTTATATTCCTCCCTGAGATAACGACCCAGGAAAGAGACGTCTTTGCATCGAGTTTCTTGTAGAGCAATTGCAATAGGTTGGTTTTCGCAAGCTAAGAGAAGTAATTCGTCACGGTGGCTATAAATGCTGTTGATGTTCCATTGTGCGGCTAAAATACGGTTGTTGTGGAGGCTGGTTGTAAGATGGTCATCGTTGTGTTGGCTGATGTCAAATTGATCCATTATTGAGTGTAGCGATAGGAGTTACCAGTTAGTGTTCCTCCTACTGCTCCTTCCTCCCCGTCCGAGTCCATGTATTCATCATCTGTTACGTCTTGGGTTCCAAAATCGGAGTTCGAAAATTCCACTGTTCCACCCACAAGCTTCTTGTATGGGGGGGAAACCGTTCCGGATCTTGGCTCGTCGTTCTTTCGCTTCGGTTTCTGGTCCTGCTTAGTTTCCTTTGTTTCCTGTTTGGTTTCTAGTTGGGTTTTTCCTTCCTTATCTTTCCGGCTTCGCTTCTTTTTCTTCTTTTCCTGCATGTCTTCCAACGCTTTCCGGAGTGCGGCCACCTCCTGCTGAAGTCCCTGCATTTTTTCCAGTTCCTTACGTAGCATGTCGATTTCACGTTGCTTGTCATCCTCCTTTAGACGATTTTGAATCGAACTCACTGCCGCGTAGGAAGAATTCCCACGGGTCCGCTTGTATTCTTTCTTCGCCTCCGGGAAAGTCATGTTGTTGTTGACTTTAATGGTTATGATTTCCATCTCTTTCTCGTATTGCTTACAGCCCTTCATCATTGGTCGGTGACCTTCCTTGCAGTGGAGGCAAAACACTGGGTTGGGACAAGGTTGCCCTGGGGTTTGCGAATGGCTTTTTGAGCAGTTACGACATCGTTCTGTCGCTTGGCAACGTAGCTTTGTATGACCTACTTCGAAGCAATTGTAACATGTCATCGGCGATGGATAGTACGTTTCGGTGCGTACCAAAAGAGGCCCGAACTCAATATGCCTTGGAATTACAGTTCCACTTATTGTCAGAACCAGCGTCGGTGTATTTACTCTGACTCCATTTTCATAGCGGGTGATCCGTCTGATCGATGTTACTCCTTGTGGTTTGAGGTCTTCCAATAGATCTTCGGCGATCGCATTAATGGCTTCACGGCAGCTGACTTTGCATTGAACAGTGTTTAGCATGGGATGCAACGTTACTTCAACTTTGGTTCCGTCGATAAGTTGCGTCATAGACAGTAGCTTCTTTACCTGGTCATCGTTGCGTACTTTTAACACGTATCTCGATCCTCGATTTTCGGTGTTGGCTCCAGAAATCTTTCCAGCAGCTTGCTCAATCGATTTCCCGATCACAAAGGGATTGCTCGGAAATTTTCCATCCTTTGGGACCATTGCCAGTAAAACTAGTTGGCCATGCAGCCCTTTTGGGTCCATCCAGCTTGGTAACGTTGCTTTATTTCGGTCCGTTCCCCTTATGGGGCCGGCCGACGCTGCAGCCATGACGTTGGCTTTTGGCCGATGGTGCTTCTAGCCTCTACCAGACCCAAGCGTGTATCAATTAAACGAACGAACAGGAAAATACCTCCGACGGTAGATATTTCCTACGACACTAACCACCCCCGACGGTGAATGGTTATTAGCGAAAACCGATTAAACTCCCGACGGACAGGCAAATAACTCCGGCGATAGATATTGCCAGCGACGCTACGACGCTCTACCAGCCCCGGCAGTGGATGGTAGGCAACGAGACTATGAAGAAAATAATAAACTCCGCTACGCTTACACGGTTTCGTGGAAGAAGAATTATTTCACGGTGTTGTATCTTCAACTGTCTACGAAAGACTGATGAACGACTGAGGCAAAATTTTCCTAAGTGTTCGTTTTATGCCGTTCTCAGCTACATGCGAGACGTACATGGAGAGGCGAATGACATGATTGGTTAAAGTCTCTCTCTAATACAAAGAAGAAGAAGATGATGCAAGACGTTCCTTGCTTCGATTTGAAATCTGTGATAGGAAATTTGGGAAATTTACTCTGCAAAATGACATTATAAGACATAGCCTTATATTTGCGTTATTTTCAATAGTTTACTATTGTTTGAGAATAATGTTTGACAATTGAACTGGAGCGCAGTAAAATTTCCGACCGATTGAAATCATGTAAATCTATAGTGGATTGTTTGAGTTATTCGCGTACAAAACGTACGGTTTTTCGTGACGGTCGCAATATTTTAGATGTTCGTTTGACACCCTACCCTTGCCGTAAGACCTCAGCGAAATAAACTTTCGATATTCATAAGATTACATTATGATTATTTGCTATAAGAAATCAGTATGAATTTCATAAATTTATCTTATGAAATATAATGATGTTGGAAAAATAAAAATATGGAGCAACCTGGATTCGAACCTTGAACGTTGAGAGGTTGCGGGTCCAGTGACTTGCCCACTAGTATATATCAACACTTGTAATCAGGAAAGCTTAAAGGCGTACATGAACAACGTCGGGTGAAACAAAATCCATTCATAAGTCAGCCTTATGAAATTCCAAAGCATCGTTCATTAGTTGAACCTTATGAATTTCATAAGATTATTTGGTTCAGAGTAGTCTACGTCAAAACATAAAATGTCCACTTCACCCACAATTGTGGGCTACGGAAACTTTTTGATGCACTTCGGATATAAAACAAAGGAATTTGTCCTCATGAAGCTGCTGCTCTTTGAATTTTGATGTGCGAGCTTCAAACAACGAATGCGAACAGAGGCAGAGTCGTGGATTGAATGCAAAATACACGCGCTTTCAGGAGCCAAAAGAAAATTACACTCCCGTTTCATTTTACTCAATTTTTGAGTACAATAATATACTATCTCTTTTTCTCTCACGGAAATGTTACTCAATTTTCGTAAAAAATGGATCCACTCAAAAATGTATCCCCCTTTAGTTTTAAGATAATTGATGTATAAAAATGAAAACTTGGCTCTGTAAAGTTGATTCGATTGACCCTGTACAAATAAATGATTTATAAAAAAAAAGATTACTTCTACCTCTCTACCGGTACGGAATAGAGTAACTAAATTTATCACCGCTATAGCAACGACCGGTGTGGACATACATGGCATTTCACCCAAGTGCGCCTCTCACATGCATATTGCTTGCCTCCTCTGGGGATGAACCAGTTGCCACACTGGCGAGAAAATCACCACGCTAACGATGAGAGCAAAACAAGCCAAGTGTGAGAGGGAGTCTCTTGAGAGCATTTGTGGTGAAAATTTGAGAGCACGCACTCGAGTGATATGAACGAATTGTGCTCTCGAGCGCACCCACTTAGTTCTCGCTGGTTTCCTCTTGAGAGACCGCTCTGCAGAGCCAAATCTTTAGAAAATCTTCAGTGCCCTTTTTTATGCATGTTTCCAAACTTGTTGTAAGGATTTTTTTAATTCCTTTGTGAATGTCTTAGATGTGTAACTACTCCACCTAAGTTATTAACCTATATACAAGGAAAAAACGTGATAATAAGATAATAATGGAGAAACAAAAGGCTTATTTCTTTAGTAGTTATTCGTTTCGGGTGTTGATGGGGCACATTCGGAACTGTTCAATGCCTTACCACATGTTTCGTCTTGGGGTTTTTTGGGAATGGAGAATGTTCTTACGATAGGTAAGAGACCCCTCCCTTCTCTGAAAGGGGAGACTCCCATACAAATAGCATGCTGGGCTTCATTAAGAGGTTCAGTCACAATTTTCAAGATCTATATACTATTAAAATATTATACATTACATATGTTGGGCCAATTCTGGAATACTGCAACCTAGTATGGAACCCGAACTGTTCCATACACGACGAACGCATAGAATCCGTCCAAAAGCAATTTCTTTTATATGCCCTAAGGAAATTGAATTGGACTGTATTTCCACTGTCATCTCATGAAGCACGCTGCATGCTTATCAATTTACAGACACTTAAAGAACGCCGCGAATCTGCAATGCTTTTCTACGTCAATGACATTATTTCACAACGCATAAAATCAGAAGAACTACTCTTGCATTTGAACTTCTATAGTCCCAGTCGGAATCTTAGAACACGGAAATTATTTTTAGAAAAGTCATACAGAACTAATTATGCAAAAAATGGCCCCATTAATCGAATGATGCGCCAGTTTAACTTATATTGCGAAATCATCGGCATCACTATGTCTAAAGAACAAATAAAATGTCGTCTAGAAGACAACAGAAATAATGTATAGTATGTAAGTAGAACACTGTAACCATTGTATGTAGTCTAAATTGCTTGACGAAATAAATTAATATAAATATAAAATATAAATAAATAAAATGAAACACAAATTTCTGCATAATTCAAGAACGAATCAAGTTATTGAAACCAAATTGGGCATGTGGGGTTTTTTTCTATGGTGATTTGAGACCCCTCTCTTCTCTAGAAGGAGGAAGGAGGCTCTCATACAAATTGAACTAAATTTGGCATGTGGGGGTTTTTGAAGGCAAGAATTTTTTTCTATGGTGGTTCGAGACCCCTTCTTTGACTGGGGGGAGGTGCTCTCATACAAATGAAACAAAAAATTCAACCAAACATGAGAACTATCCAGGCAACCGAAACACAAATTTGTATTATTCCGATAGGCAGCAGGTTCTGATAGAAGATAGAACCCCTTCTTATCAAGAATGGGGGCTGTTTCAGTTATTCTTAGTGCTACATTATGCACAAAAAGTTAATATCAGATTATGAACGAGAAAACTACGTTCAAACTGACAGGACACGGTGTAGTTTGAAGATAAATGTTTTGTCTATGACATGCTTCAACACAGAAAGCAAACATTTAAGCCTATTCAGCTAAGAACTAATTTTTTTTTGTGGTTAGGCTTCATTCCATACAATTTACAGAAAAATCTCACTGGGCTCAACCACCATGGATTTCTTTAGACAATTTCACGATACTGGAATACAAATTTAGTCGGTTGGATTAGGCTTACTTATAACAACGGTTTTCTTGATAAAAGAGGACTCTCTAAAACTTTTCAATTGGCTAGCAACTGCAAACTAATAAGTTTCACTAGATTTCGGAACTACGTCCAACCAATGCGTCAATCAAATCTAGAAAGAATGTAATTAAAGATGGCCTATATCTTAACATATTACGCAACGGGGGAATCCCTACTTATATTAGGGTAACGGGATGTACTGTTAGCCTAGCTCCTTCATTTGTACAAAATGTGTCATTAATTTAGCAATAATCAACAAAATCATGTTGCTTTTAGGATGACCGATGTAATCCAAAGCAATTGAGACAATATAAATCATCTTATAGTTGTTCACTTCCGTGTAATTTTCGAAGTTGCATCCAAGAATAGACCCAATTAGGTGCCTGTAGACCGACATTAAATCCATATCCCTTGAAAGTTTCTGACTTTATAAAAAGAGTTTTTGTGATACATACTACCAAATGTCTTATCAAACTTATCTTAGCAAGTGTAGAGCTAGTTGAATATCAGCTTGAAAACTTTAAGAGTTGTAATCAAAAATGTAATCGATGGTTGCATAATAGGCTGAGTCAAGGGACACATACCCTATTACTTCAAAATTTTGCAGATAATTTTTTTGGTCTTGCTATACAATCTGCGGTCATATCAGAGAAATGTGTCTTGCTTCGCGATCAGATTTAAATGGGTATTTATAATTCTTGCCATCCGTGGCACTGCGATATTAAAAGAGAGTAGATTCAGCATTTCTTACCCAAACAGTTTCAAAAACAAACTATTTGAGGAGTAAATAGTTCTTCTTTTATGAAATTTTTCCAAACCTCTGATTACGACGTTTCAAATGACGCCAAAATGGCTAACCGGTTTATATATGAAGTTTAATAATTTTCTAACCGGCAAGCAAATTTATTTGAATCGGGTATTTTTTGCATGGTTATCGTTCCGCTTCGGGTCCCTTGCGTTCGGAGCTTAACATTAGTGTTCGCCGTAGAAGTACCCTTACTGACTGAGTCTCTGAATACTCTGGCTCTCCTGTCATTAAATTTGTGAGAGTTAGCGACTTATTTTTGTTTGTTGTTTACACGCTAAAGGAACAGTGAATACATGTCAAATAAAACGGGCTTGACTAAATAATATCAAATTATTAATAAAAGCTCTAGGGGCGATTCACTCCGGGCACACCATGCAAAAACATTTCTGACACCATTGGTTCTTTTTTTTTTTTTTATAATCATTTATTTGCACAGGCTCAATCGAATTAACTTTACAGAGCCAAATTTTCATATTTTTTTACATCATTTATCTTAAAACTAAAGTTAGGAGGAAAAAGCCGATAACTCGCGGCCGTCTCGAGGTTAATAGGAATTACAAATTACGGATGGGAAAGAGGGTGGGAATTTAAAGTATGGTTTACATAACACATTAAATTTAAATTCTAAATTATCTAAACACTTATAACTATACAATTTATGGTTTTCTTTTGACTTGAACATTTCTTGAAAAAGAAAAAAAACACACACATACACACACATATAAAAAAAAAACTTATACTAAACAAACAGGTTAAACTAACTACAATCTAATGCTAATGTTAGTCAAAAACACATAAATGAGTTTCATGTACTCCAAATCACGTACAGCCAAAATATCTCGAAATGGCACATTGGGTTGTCTACCTCGAGCCCGAAGGGAATCATAAAGTTCAGATCTGACTCCACAATGTTCAGCACAAGACCAAATAACGTGGTCTGCGTCTTGATAGCCTTGTCCACACTCACAGAGATTGCTGTCGCTCAGCCCAACCCGGTATAAATGAGCGTTCAAAGAATAATGATTGGACATGAGGCGAGACATGACACGAATGAAGTCTCGACCCACATCCATCCCGCTAAACCAAGATTTCTTCGACACCTTTGGGATGATAGAATGTTGCCATCGCCCCAAATCTCCTTTACTCCATTTATACTGCCAGCTGACGAGTGACTGTTGACGAAAAATAGGAAAAAATTCGTTGAAGGCGATTTGTCGATCACAAATATCGCCTTCCATAGCGCTCACCTTTGCAAGCGAGTCCGCTTTCTCATTGCCCGGAATCGAACAATGAGAAGGGACCCATACAAAGGTGATGATAAAATAACGCAAAGATAAAGCACTTAGAAGCTCCTGTATTTTCATGAGAAAATACGAGGAGTGCTTTACCGGCCTCAATGAGCGAATAGCCTCTATAGAACTGAGACTATCCGTGAAAATGAAAAAATGATCCGGTGTTAGTGAGGCAACAATTTCTAGCGTAAAATGTATTGCCGCTAATTCAGCGACATACACGGAACAAGGAGCTTGAAGTTTACGGTTGGCGGCCATTGGTTCTATCTGGGTACATTCGTTAACTCGTAAAGCAGGCAGTCGGTATACCGTATAGCGCCAAAAAGCGAAGATTTTACATTACAGCCCACCTGGGTCGCACTTGGGCACATTCAGATGCTTATATTTGTACAAAGTCGATACAGTCGGTACAGTTGATGACTGGTAATCACACAACTGATGAATATATTGGCACAAAACATAGTAATTTTCTTCTTGCTTAAGCTTATGGAAATATTAAAATTCACTGTGTTGGCCAGATGTAATTACCCAATGCATCATATAGATGAACTGAGGAATTCCATTTTTTATCAATTTTATAAAAAGAAACAATGTTACTTTTCGAGTTCAGAGTAGCTTGCCTGTAGCTCCAACATAATATGATTTCTTCACATTTTCGCTTTCCCCTCTTTTCAAATGTTAGTCTAGACTTATAAGTTTTGTCATTGAACCTCAGCCTTGGTCTGTAGGTTAGACATAGGTAGAAAACAAAAATTTCATGAATCTGTGTAAGTTATTTTCGTTTTACGAATGTGCCCTCATGACTGTCCGAAACTACCCCACGTACGGGGCACATCCGGACAAATATGTATTTTTCCGAAATGCAAATAAACAACTCAAAATTGCATAAACGCACACCTTTAACACACTCTTATGATGCTTCGATGTCCAAATGACAACTAGAATGAATTCAGGATCTCTGGTGACGTTCACAAAATATATGAAAAATTGAAAGAAAAAGTGTCCAAAACTTCTTCCCTCTCCCCTAGAATATGTGAATTTTTAATCAATGTATTAATTTTAAATTCAAATATTGTATGTAGTTAAGTCCACTGCTTTATATGGAGCCGTCCTATTGTGCACTTGCTTAGCAACGCGCAGAGCGATTTATCTGTCGTCGCCAGAAAATACATTATGGTTAGGGTTGTGGCGCGTTTTACCACGCATAAGACACCCACACTCCCATTCCTTAAACATTAATCTATTTATCCTGTATAGGGTGAATGTTAGGTTCCTATAGTTGCTTATGGAGTCTCCATTCACAACTATAGAAATCTAATGCTTCAAAGGTACCGCAACAATTGCAGCCTTACCCTATGCAATATAATGTATTTTCAAAGGTAATAATATTGCCTATGGTTTCGTGCACGCTCCATTACAAGAATCTGCAATCCTTTATTCCCAAGGTCAAATTTATACGTTATAACGAACATATCAAAACCGAAATGAATAAAAATGGAAACCGGAACCTGAACGACAAACCATTCACAAACGCGCTTGCTAATCTACTTATTTAGAGAATCAACATCAGTGTATCTGACCAGATCACGCACTCCAGAATTCTCTGGGGTGCGGTTCTCTGTGTTCACTGCAGTGCGTTTCAGAGCGCTGAGTTTACTCGCCAGAGGCTTTCAGAGGCAAGTGATTTAATTTCACCGCGCAGCTCATTTCAAAAACTACAGATAAAGGAAGAGTGTGGTGAGTATGCTGCTGCGTGCAGCGCTCCTGCATGAACAAAAAGAGAAGAGGAAGTGGTATATTCGCTCTTGTCTCCCACTGAGGAGAGGGACAAGTATGGGTGTGGAGAAGGGTGGCTAAACTATAATGAGAGCGCTGCAGCGCTACTGTTGCCCACCGTTAATGATCAAATCAAAAGCAAAAACGTGAATCAAAAGAGTAATAAACGTTAGACTTGACTCATTCGGTTTTTGTTTCATCATCGCCAGTTTTCGTCGTTGCAACATCACATCGGATCCTGACCCAAAATACGATCGCAGCCGGTGCATTGCATTGGAAAATGGTTTAATCGCTGCATCTGGTGAATCAGTTTGAGATTTGGTGTTCCGAAAAATCTGCAGCAACTGTGGTCCTGCCTTGATTTTGAAAACGGTCAACTTCGTACCCTCATCTTCCACGCCGGCAAGTCGCATCGTATCCCAAAGCAGAAAAAGTGTCAAAAAGCAGAAGACGAGGATGGCGTTGTCAGCTGCAGGACAGACGAATGCGATAAAAACCTCCGTCAGCTGTTTTACCATGAATGCCAATGTCGGAACAAGCTATGAAGGAACGTTGGCCAAGTGTTGGAGGATGAGGTTCTTCCTGTTCTACTTAGCTTATGAGCTTTCATCGGATGCACAGGTGGTAAGATTTTTGTAAGAAGTTTCTTCTCTTCTGTTAGAAGATCTTGATAACTGGTTATTTCCCAGTGTGAACGGTCTTGTTTTTATTTTGTAGCTACTTACTCGAGGAGCGTGAGTTCGGAAGATAATCAAAAGCGTTCTAGTGGAGTTGTGACAAACTGTTCTGCATGTCTTATGTTATGTACATATATATTGTTCTTAACCTTATGAAAATAGCTAAAAGACAGCAACGCGAAACCCCGACCGATTGAAGTTAACAATCGCAAGGCGACGAATACACTCGACCGATCATGGGTAACAAGTTTGTTCTTAACTCAAGCAATAAACCGTTTTTAATCCTTATTTCTTTTGCATATCTTATCTGCATATTATTGTTTGTTATGTTTATTTCTCAAAGCAAAACGCACCGGCGCTTTGGACGTGGAATGGATGGAACTTATTGCTTCGAGAAGAGGTAGCTGAATAAAGTGCAGATTGATAGCACTCATTCATGTTTATTTAGGCTTTGTGCACAAATTACGTAACGCAAAAACACGGGATTTTGGACCCCCTCCCTCCCCTATGTAACAATAAGTAACACGTGACCAGACTCCCCCCTTTAATTACGTAACGCTCACGCCCCCCCCCCCCCCCATTTCTCAATTGTGGTAAAATCATAACAAAAACTATTATTGTTGTTGTTTTTATGTTTAATTCTCATTTGAGTAAGTTGAAATTAGTGAAGATTGCAAACATTAGTCAATTAATTTCATTGAAGTAACTTTAAGCAACTATAAAGATTACAAAAAACATTGCACTCATATTACTGCATTTATTTAGGTTATTGGATGTTCTTAAAACTGTTAAATATATTAGTTCAACAACTTTACTAAAATGTCTTTAAATTATTTAAAAAAAGAACTTTGAGAACACAAAAACGTACAAAGTTTTATTCATATAACCTAAATCTATTTAAAAGATTACAACAGTATGCTATGCAAGGCATAATATTAGTGCATGAATTGGGTGATTGAACGCAATGATTACATTCAACATTTCTTGAGCATTAAATCAAACCACACTTTGTTTCAGTTTAATGCAATCATATATTTGAAACAACAAAATTTCTTATCGAATCCAATATTGTTAGTCACTTAGTATTTTTAACAGAAATCATTATTGATTCAACAAAATGATTTTGTAGGATAAACAATTAACAACAGAAATAACTTGATATCTTATTATTTCCATGGTTCTAATATAAAAAACAATTCAAAGGTGCATTGTTTCCAAAAATCTTATTTTTTGATTCAACAATAAATGCTTTTTGTTTTCAATAAAAGCCTCCTTTGCAGCGCTTTAAGAACCAAAAAAAATTGTTGTTTGTTCAAAAATATAGTCGGTATTGTTTGAAAAAATATAAATAATAGGTAATCCGTGTTGAATATATACAGAACAATATATTTCTCAGCGTGTAGATGTACGATTTATGGAAAATTGTTGATTCATATCGTCATAAGATACCTTTCGTTTAGTAGAATTTAAATTTAAATTGTGAGTCTCCATTTATCGATTGGTTGGAAATCAATAGATAGACTTAATCCATTTATCTTAAAATTTCATATTTCTTGCACCACTTGATAAATGTGTTTTTATTATCGCCACTTCCATAAGAAACACATGTGATTGCCCATCAAAGGAACCAAAATTTAAAACCATGGCGATAATTGGTGCAGTGTTTCAGTTATGGCAAACGTGACAAATAATACATTTTTGCTCAGTTTCGATAATTTTCCTTCAAAATATGGATTGAAAGCTCACATATGACGTTTTGAACGTGGGCTTTTCCCAGAATTTTTAATCGTAGTTTTTAATTAGTATAAATTAACCCTTTTCTACTTGCTACTTGCTACTTTGCTTGGCACACAGGAAATTTTAATAATGGAAATAGGTTATTCACTTTTGATTTTCTATTGCAAATTGGTTATTTTGTTACGTGACGATTTTGAAACCCCCCCTCCCCCATATGTCACAATAAGCAACGGTTGCTCAACCCCCCTCCCTTCCCTTCATGCGTTACGTAACTTGTGCACAAAGCCTTATTTAGCTCCCAGTTTCTCCTAATTAGATACTGGCCATTAATGCCCTTTGCATTGACATTCTTTCTTAACGTAATCTGCTTTTGCTCCCCTAGGCTGTGTGTCGCCGACTAAATATTTTAGATACTGATCATTTCGAGCAGTTGGATAGAATGGATTTGCATTCTGCCCAGGAAGATTATTTTGGTTCATTCACTTAGCTGAAACTAAGTGGGAGACGTTGGTTCTGCCATTGATTGTGGACGAAAGTTACAGGCAAGGATGGGCCTTGGTGACGGATGTTACACTGCGTGTGTCGTTGTTGGTATTCTGTCAGATTTGTACGGCTGAAGCCGTTCCCTACCCTATTTTATAGTCTGTAACGTACATATCATACATATTGTACATACATTTAATTACAATGCGTAAGGGGGATACAGGGTTCCGGACGAAGTGTAGGCTGGATGAGGGATTTGTGGTTGTATGGCCCAAATCATGGGTGACAGTTATGCCTTCCTAGATAGAAATTGCCAGATCGAGATCAGCGAAGGGCTAATTGTCTTCCGAAAGTCTACAGTGAGTTTGCTAACCCTATTTTTTTAAAAACCACCTGACGGAAATCCTAGTGTGTATTGCTTACTGTACATGTCCTAAAATAAGAGCGTTTCGTTGGAAAGAGATTCTATATCCTTACCGTGGGTTTCGTGTAAGTGCTTCTGCTTACGGGTCCGCATCCCCATGTTTGACCCTTCAACGGAATAGTGAGGATTACAGGTTTGTACAGTTTGATCTTGCCATTGGGAGGAACAGTACGCCATGGCAAGTCCTGCTCTGGTGGTTCCTACCACATCACATCACATCATATAAAAAGAAACAGGGCGCAATTGAATACACGAGAATCTGCCATTGGGTACGAGATTGAGGAAAGGGAATATCCGGTGAAGGCATTAAGGATTAATTGTTTTGGTGATTTACATGGCTGTGGGAATGTGGGAATTTATATTCGATGGATGCTGAATCGACGGATTGCTGCATTTTGGATATTTTGGTTCAACAGCTAAACTGGAGATTATTGAAGCTTACACCCAAAATATTGGAAGCAAGCAAGAATTGATCGTTACAGAAAAACGCATTTCTTGCATGAGTTTCTGTCAACGGTTTTTATCTAAGACACAGGCCCTAAAGTAAAAGGATATTTGTTGCTATAAACAAGCTAACCCCGCACACACCAAGACAAAAAAATTATCGTTTGGTCTATGTTTACTTCTTTTTACACTATTGATAGAACCAGCACGAGTGTGTGAGTGTAAACATGAATCGCTTTCTTTTTTCATACACTCCCGCGCCACTTTACTCAATTTTTGAGTACAATTGTAGCTATCTCTTTTTCTCTCACGGAAATGTTACTCAATTTTTGTTAAAAAGTGGATCAACTCAATTTTTGAGTAGATCCACTTTTTAACTTTTTACGAAAATTGAGTAACATTTCCGTGAGAGAAAAAGAGATAGCATACAATTGTACTCAAAAATTGAGTAAAGTGCCGCGGGAGTGTACAGCTGTAAACAGGATCAGATATTAAGATTGGGTCGGCTTGTTATATGTTGAACGTCGATGCGTATGTTTTCATTTGTAACCCGCATCGGGTTGATGTTTGCTCAGGCAATAAGTTCAGGCAAAGCAGTTTGAAACTTGATGCAACCAGCTTTTCACTGTCCTTCTGAATTGTTTTGATGTGAGTAATCAGTTAATTTGCTGTTAAGCTCAAAGATTTTTGTATACGTTCCTCCTCAAAAACAAATTAAATTCAACGTACCATAAGTAGCTGATACCATAATTTCATGTGATCGTTAGCGGTAGAAGTTTCGTGGCTGCTCGAGGGATTTGGATGTCAAAATCCTTTCAGAAAAAAAGATAAGTATATGTAATTCCTTCATCGTTTTGGTCTGAGAAGAAGTGAATTAAGTTATGAATATTGCATATTGTTGTTGTGATTACCGTGATTCTTTGTTGTGGGCATTTGTGTCCGGCTCGTAACCTGTTGGATAACTTCTATTAAGGAATGGTAAGCTGCATTTATTTGTACTTGAGATTTTCTTCAGCACGGGTTCCAGAAAGACTTCTATGTCTAAATCATCTTATTTAATCAATCAAGTTTTGCAGTTGACAGTATGCAACTTTCCATTCCTTAATAGAAGAATCCAAGTTGGTAAAAGAAGAAGATACCGTGCGGTGATAAATCTGACAGCTCCCATGTTAATGTATAGGACGAAAATTTTTAAATGCTTCTTAAGAAGTCTAATGAAGTTCTAATTAAACGCGGTTTATTGTAAGATGGGAGAAATAACCAAAACTGCACAAGAGGGGCATTATTTTTATTTGACTGAAAATATTTTTATTGAGTAGTTTTGGATTTTTCTTCCATCATACAACAAGCCACTCTTTATTAAAATTTCATTTGAATTTTTATGAAGCATTTTAAAATTTTCGTACTGTTCGAGCCGTGGGCTCTGTAGTTGCCGGGATGCAGAGGGATTTCTTCCCGTTCGTGGTTCGAACGGCGCACAGAAACCAGACGAGAAGTAATGCACCAAACTATCACTGTTGCTGTTGCACTGGGTCGCTGCTACGTAATCACGGTATGAAATCGTTTCTCAACCGCAAGGTTCAGTCATTCAGTGTGAATTCACTTTCACGCACTATTGTGAATATCACTTTCACACACGGTTGTGGAGATCTGTGTCACGCAAGCACACTGACGAGTGATCAAGTTAATTCACGGTAAAAACACTTTCGGATCGATCAACGGAATTCGAACTACCTATTTATATCACTACTTCTTTGCACGAAACAATGAGACGACCGACCATAGATTTAGTTGTGTATAGTATCGGGGTTTATTTGCTACTGTCCTTCTATCTTATACATTGGTATCGATTGGTCAAGTACAATTGACCATTGGAATGAGATAAATCTCTCCTCTCGTGAGAGATTGTGTTTGGAATTAGGCTGGTTCACAATGTTTTAATTCATAGTTTTTAGTTTAGTTTAAGTTCAATTATTTAAGGATTTAGCTTAAGTTCTAGAATTAATATTAGGGTTATTATATACATTATTTACAGATTTTGCTTTTTATTATGATCAGTTGGTAGTGATCATTCCGGCCACCTTGAAACAATCCAATTGTTTCAACACACGGAACTCTTGATGCTATGCTCTCTCGGTTGCATAGGACATCTATCTCGGTTGGAACGGACATCTTCGGTCGTTAGATTCCGACAGCATAGCATTTGGATGAACACCGCTGTGTCGATGATTGAAGGATGTTTACTCAGTTATTTGCAAAGCGTTGATGATGACCGATGATGAATGACACGAAGTTACACGAAGCAAAGCTGTGGACAAGAGAAGACCTGGTAGATCGAACAGTTTGGTTTAAATTAATAGAACGCTAATCACCTGATTGCGCTCCATATGCGCATTGAGACAGTTTCGGACTGCTCTACCGTTCTTTGAAGAATCAGGAACAGCTCATATCGGTTGGTGGTCTTCGCTTGGAATTGGAAGGATGGCAATCTTCGCAACTGGTCTCACGACGTCGGTAGCATCGGCTGTCTTTATCGTGACGACGCGAACGATACCGTCCTTTCCAGGGTGTAGTTGGATGATTCTTCCGAGAGGCCATTGCACAGGAGGAAGATTTTCATCCTTGATGATAACGATCTGTCCTATCTTGATAAGGACAGGTGATTTGCATCCTTTTGTTGCCCGAGACTGGAGTTGAGCAAGGTACTCCGGATACCAACGAGCCCAAATACGCTGGAACAGTTTCTGAGTATGTTGCCAATGGTCCAGACGGTTGTCCGGCGTGTTAACATGGCTTGGTTCAATTACGGCTTGGAGGTTGGAGCCAACAAGGAAGTGGCCCGGCGTTAGAGCCTCCAAGTCAGTGGGATCCGATGGAATCGGGGTTAACGGTCTTGAATTAAGGCACATTTCAATCTGTGTTAACAGAGTGATCATGTCCTCTTGACGGATGCTAATGTGACCAATTTCACGAAGGAGATGATGTTTGGCTGACTTCACAGATTTACGGGCATCAGCTTGCAGCCCGCTGATGTATTTCAAACAATATGCTACTACACGGCGTAAGGTTGTGTAGCTAGAAAAGCGGGCGAACAGGTGCGTTGCAAATTGCTCATCAGATGCGGTGACTGTAATTAAACTAACTTTTCGAGCTTCTTCGGTGACTGTGTTGGATTCCTCCTCGGGAATCTTCGTAACTGGCCAGGAAGCAGGAAATTCTGCCAGCCATTTCGGTCCATTCCACCATCTGGACTGGTTCACCAAATCCGTAGGCTGCAATCCTCGTGATAATTCATCAGCTGGATTTTCTGCTCCTGGAACATGTTTCCAAGTGGAGACTTCTGTGTTAGATTGAATGGTAGAAACGCGGTTTGCGACGAAAGTCTTCCAACGAGTCGGTGGTGACTTCAGCCATTGGATGACTGTGGTTGAGTCTGTCCAGAAGTAGACATCGGCGGACAGTTTGATTGAGTGTGCAACCTTCTTATACAGCTTGGTGGAAAGAACGGCCGCACATAGCTCAAGTCGTGCGATAGTGTGTTTCGTAGCAAGAGGTGCCACCTTTGATTTCGATGTCAACAGCTGAACCTTAATCTGGTCACATATGTATGCCACATCAGAAGCATCGGAAAAGAAGTGCAACTCCATCTTGGAAGTATTGCGCAATGTTACGAAGCGTGGAATTCGAATGTTGGCAAGAATCGAAAGCGTGGCGTAAAATTGCTTCCATTCATCTTGTAACTTCTGCGGGAGCGGTCGATCCCATTCGTATGGGTCTTTGTTTTCGTTCTTTAGCTTCCATAGTCGTTGCATGAACATTTTGGCGGTGGCTATAGTGGGTCCAACAAGGCCTAATGGATCAAATATCCTAGCGATGTACGAGATGACCTTTCTTTTTGTGAGAATAGGTGCTGGTAGCGGAAGTTCAACTTTGAAACGGAGCATATCCGTCTTCGTATCCCACACTAAGCCGAGAGTAGACACTGATTGATCATCTTGCAGGTTGTGAAAGGGTTTGATCGCCAGATCTTCGTACGGAACGTCATCTAAAGCTTCTGAGACGGTGGAAGCCCACTTCTTCAACGACAGTCCTGCTGATGCAAGCATAGCGGATATTTGGAACCGTTTCTCTTTGGCAGATTCCAAGTTGTCAGCACCAGTCAGGAGATCATCAACGTAAAAGTCTTCGATGACTGCTTCTACCGCTTCAGGGTAGTTTTTTCCTTCGTCTTTTGCTAGCTGCTGGAGTGTACGTGTGGCTAAAAACGGAGCAGAGGTGGTTCCATACGTGACGGTGAGCAGCTCGTATGTTTCCAGTGGGTCGCATGGCCGTCGACGAAAAAGAATACGCAGAAATCGTTGATCCGTAGGAAAATGCAACAGTTGACGGTACATTTTTTCTACATCAGCGACGAGAGCAACAGCGTGAAAACGAAACCGGATGATGATTGAGTCGAGATTTTGCTGCACGACTGGTCCCACTAGGAGCGTTTCGTTGAGTGCGATTCCGGAGGAGGTCTTACAGGAAGTGTCGAAAACCACACGGACCTTTGTGGTTGTGCTGCTCTCCTTAAACACCGGATGATGCGGTAGATAACAATGTGGTATTTCGTCGACAACAGAATCGAGCTTGCGCATGTGGTTGAGGTGGAGGTATTCTTCGATAAAATCGTGGTAGGTTTTCTTCAAGGCAGGATCTCTTTCAAGGCGGCGTTCAAGGCTGTAGAAGCGGCGTGTGGCGATTTCTCGGGATTCTCCGAGAGTGACTTGCGGATTATCGGACCGAGGAAGGCGGACGACGTACCTTCCGTCGTGAGTTCGAGTGGTGGTTTTGGCATAGATTTCTTCGCACAATTTCTCTTCGGCGGAATACGTCGGGCCATCATCAACTGCTTCAAGCTCCCAGAAACGCTGAAGCGCTGATTCGAGGGATCGGTCGACGGTTGACATGTAGCAAGCTGGTGGTGCGACAGTGGAATAAGTAGATGTCTTCCCAGAAACTGTCCATCCGTATAGTGTTTCCACCAATAGTGGTAAGCCGTCACCGATTGATAAACGATTGCCGGTGTGAATTTCATGATAGCATTCCCCTCCGATGATGATGTCGATGACGCCCGGGATATTGAAGTGCGGATCGGCCAGTGAAACGTTTGGTATGTTCCACGTAGCTGTGTTGATGGCAACAGTTGGAAGATTGGCTGATGGTTTCTTCATGACAAGAAATTCGAGTGTGGTGGAAAATGCGCTGGTTTTTGATTTGATTGTTGCCACGATTTGGCGTTTGATCTGCTTGACAGATTCTCCTAGTCCTGATACAGCGACGTCCACTAGAGTGCGCTGAGTGGCAAGAGCGTTGGCCAACCGTTTTGTGATAAAGTTGGACATCGATGCAGAATCTAGAAGAGCTCTTACAGTAAATTCTTTGCCGTGTTGATCGACGACGGTAAGAACAACCGTTTCCAGTAGGACAGTGCTGTGGTTCGAATGGACGGTCATGCTTACTTCTGGTGGATGCGCTGATCCCGAGGTCCCCACGTTCGCTGACGTGGATGGAGTTGATTGTTGCGTAGCAGGACTTGATGATACGGCAGGAATTATCTTCTTTGGACCTGCTGAATCGTGCAGCATGGAGTGATGTCTGGCGTGGCAGGTTCTGCAATTGAATTTTGACTTGCAAGCCCGCGCTTGATGACCATGACGGAAACAGTTCCAACACAAGCTTCGCTGAGTTACCAACTCTCGTCGCTGGGATACAGTTAGCTTGCTGAACGTTGGACACTGATGTAAAAAATGCTTCTCGGAGCAAGTAGGGCAATGCGAGGTGGTTGACTTGATTTCGCTTGTCGCTGCGTTGACAACGGACTTGAATGTGACTGGCTTCTTCGGATTGAGACCGGCCACCTTGATGCTAGCCGTTTGCGAACGATGCTGCAGATCACTCGAAACCGACTTTAACATCCGAACTTGTTGAATGAGGAACTCAATAAGTTCATCATATTTGACGTCTTCCTTCTGGCGGGTTTCTTGTTCCCAGGATCGTAGTGTAGAAGCGTCAAGCTTATTGCATAGAATAAAGTTGAGAGGTGTGTTCCAGTGCTGAATTGGTTCACCGAGCTTTCCCAACGCTTTCACGTGCCGTTGGAATTCATCAACCAGATTGTTCAGCTCAAGTGCCGATTCACGCTTCATTGATGGTAACTCAAACAATCCTCGAAACAACTCCTTCGTCAGGAACCGCTTATTGTCGTAGCGCTTCATTAAGGCGTCCCACGTTGACGCATAGTTGTCCGCTTGAATGTCCACGCTTTCAAAGGGCTTTTTTGCTTCACCCTCTAACGATTGTAGTAAATACTGCAGTTTATTGACGATCGGTATGTCGTCATTGCTGTGGATCATCGACAGGAAGTTATCACGGAACGATATCCATCTCGATTCGTCCCCTCCAAACTTTGGTAGATCGATCTTCGGCAGCCGATGGTGGAAATGTGCAGTGTGATGAGTGAAGCTATTGATCATAGTCGAATTCATTGGAGGTTGGCCGTTGTCCATCTTAGAGAGTAGAAAACCTTTCAGAACGCAGTATCGATTTTCGAATTGCGTGCGCACCTCGATGTGATCTTCAAAATTCTCAACGTCTAATCTCTCTATTTCCCCTTGAACATGCTGGAATTCTTTGTTGACCTTATCCAGAGTTTCCAAACGCACCGATATTTGATTGGCATCCCGCTCGTGATTGTACTCCGCCACAAACTTTTCCACCACATCTCGTATCGCCAACATTCGTTTGATGATCAGAATGTTGCCTTCCAGTTTCCTTTCCGCTTTGTTAACCATCTTGCCTACCACTCGAAATTCACCCGCGAACGAAAACGACACGTATAATTCGATACGGTTTCTCCTTCCCGACGCAACGTGCCGTTTTTACCCGTACCGAAACGTAAACAGCACAAATCGAACGAAATTCTCCCTCCCGTCGCGGTGTACTGTTTAAACGCGATCAATTCGACGAAAGTATCACGAAATTCGATCGATATAATCCTTCCCGTCGCGTCGTGATACTTCTACACGAACGCGAACGACCAAAAAGGGCACCTAAAATCGGAACAATCAATCCTTCCCGTCGCCAAGTGTCCCTTTACGATACGCGTGTCCGCTTAACGCCACTAATGCAGGCCACTTGAGGCTTGAACGGAGCAATTAATAACCGTTTTTCGTTTCCCCACCACGTAGTACGGTGTACTAATTTCACTGTGCAAAAATGTATGCACATGAAAAATAATAAAAGCAGGTAATCCGTCTGCTAATCAGCCACCACTATTTAGCAAATTGTAGAAAACGACTAACTTTGCCGCCTCTGCTTAGCAATTCCACCGTACTACTTATGCTCGCCTTGTGCGCTTCGATCTATCCGATCGGTCATGCAATATTGTCATGCGATATTGAATTATGCCGCCATTCCTTGCCTCCTTATATCGGCGTGAAATATTGGCATTGGCCGTGTGAGAAAAGGCCTAAATTTTCTCCACAGAGAATAGACAATGCAAATGTCCTACCTTTTGTGTGGTCACTGCCCTTGACCACTTACCGCGATGGCGCAAACCTGACTCTGACGCTGATTCCTGGCTTGGGTATGTCCTCTGATCCGGTTCGAAGGACCAATGTTCGAGCCGTGGGCTCTGTAGTTGCCGGGATGCAGAGGGATTTCTTCCCGTTCGTGGTTCGAACGGCGCACAGAAACCAGACGAGAAGTAATGCACCAAACTATCACTGTTGCTGTTGCACTGGGTCGCTGCTACGTAATCACGGTATGAAATCGTTTCTCAACCGCAAGGTTCAGTGTGAATTCACTTTCACGCACTATTGTGAATATCACTTTCACACACGGTTGTGGAGATCTGTGTCACGCAAGCACACTGACGAGTGATCAAGTTAATTCACGGTAAAAACACTTTCGGATCGATCAACGGAATTCGAACTACCTATTTGTATCACTACTTCTTTGCACGAAACAATGAGACGACCGACCATAGATTTAGTTGTGTATAGTATCGGGGTTTATTTGCTACTGTCCTTCTATCTTATACATTGGTATCGATTGGTCAAGTACAATTGACCATTGGAATGAGATAAATCTCTCCTCTCGTGAGAGATTGTGTTTGGAATTAGGCTGGTTCACAATGTTTTAATTCATAGTTTTTAGTTTAGTTTAAGTTCAATTATTTAAGGATTTAGCTTAAGTTCTAGAATTAATATTAGGGTTATTATATACATTATTTACAGATTTTGCTTTTTATTATGATCAGTTGGTAGGGATCACGTACTATATTTTAACATGGGAGCTGTCAGATTTATCACCACTCGGCGTCTTCTTCTCTTTTCAACCTGGATTCGTCCATAGATGTTATTCATAGTGGGATTTTTATCCTGCCCTCTCCTTTCCATCAAGATGGGCACCAAGTCAGAAAATCTTATCCAGCATGGTGAAGAAAGGGGTAATGAGGAAATGCTTCGCTACATTCATATTTCGTTCGAACCGATATTTTTGTTAGGGTAACGGGATGTAATGTTAGCCTAGCTCCTTCATTTGGCCTATATACCAAATATGTCATTATTTCGGCGATAATCAACAAAATCATGTTGCTATCAAGATGACCGATTTATTTCAAAGCAATTAAGACATATTTATTCAATTTATAGTAGTTGACTTCCGCGTAATTTTAAATTTCCTCAACGTTTTAGACATCATGACTTTACTGGTTAAGCTGAACAGATTTTCTACACGATCTTCGAATGATCTAAATTTGCCAAAATTGAAACTATAAACCGAATAATGCATACATTAATTGTTATGTTATATATTCTCCGTGCGAGTAATGCAGCCAAGGTGTACAGAAAATAGTCACACGTTAAAAACTAACAGGCCACATAGGTAAAATAACAATGATTTAACATGCAAATTAACTGTTGTATGGAAAGCGTAGTTGTTATTGGTAACATTCACAATAAAAATGTCCGAGTTTCGGTTGAATTTTTTTCGTATGGCTCATCTTAACACAAACTAAAGGAGCAAAATCTTTGTCAAGTGAATTTAAACGTTTTGATTGCCGAATTACCGCTAAATTATATGTAAAAGTCACTGAAGTGTTTCTTAGTAGTTTGGGTATAGTTTGGTTTTATGAAATTGTTTGTTGGGTAGAGCGGGTTGGGGTAGAGTTGGATACAGCTGGCAACGCCTTTAATCAGAAAATCGGAAAAATAATCGTACGTCGGCAACATCTAATCACAAATCTATCGAATGGAACGTACTTGCATCCATGATTAGACCCAATTTGGTACCCATAGACCGACATTACATCCATATTTCTCGCAAGTTTCTGACTTCATAAAATTAGTTGTGTAACTTTTCGTAATACATTCTACCAGATGGCTTATTAAACATATCTTAGCAAGCGTATAGCTAGTTAAAATATGCTTCTAGGTCAAATACCTTAAGAGTTATACTAAAAAAAATGTAATCGATTGTTGCATTTAAGGCAGAGTTAAGGGAAACATACCCTATATTCAGCAATCTGAATTAATGCAGCTGGTTAGTACAGAGAGCCTGTTCTGATAACAGTGCTCAGTTATTGGAAGGAATTTTATTTGAGATGCGGAGTGGCTCGGAGTTCACAAAAAACAATCCTTCTCGTGACTCTGAGCTATTATTGATCGACATGTTAAGTGCGTGTCGTCCAACACGTCGAGGCAACTTTTGCCAGTGTTTTGGTCAAATTTATCAAGCAAATTATTCTTGGGAATTTGTTTAAATCTGTCTTGTTTTAGTCATGAATCTTACCGTGGCGTAAAACGTAAAATTTTCCTTGAGCAAGTCATTTTCAGGACTCAATAAATTCTGCTTGGGAGAATTAGTTTCTTAAAGCACAGGGTTCTGATTGTATTACGGCTCAAACTTTGAGAAATTATAGGAACCTTTGTAGCATAAAGACGTAACGTAATATATATATATATTTTGCAAAAAATGGCTATCTAAGAATAGGACGAAGAAGAAGAAAGAAAGGCAATATAATTGTCTAAAAGGTCTAAACAGCTCAAACCCTCTAGGATTCAAGTTTTTCTTACAACAAATGTTTCATGTCAATATCACTCTAAAAAAAAGGGATGTATGTCTGACTCTTAGAACAATGTCAATGCTTTTGTAAAAAAATAGTACAAATTGTATAATTGATTCATACACACTAAAAAAAATATTTTACAGTTTAAAGTCAATTTGTAAAAAATGATAAGCGATTAATTTTTCTTAATAAAGGCTATATCAGCGCCAACATTTGATTAGGGCGAATCTGCTTTTGTAAACAAACACTTTATCTGCTAATTTATCGGAAGTTGAATACAATTCTTTCAAATTGAATATATCAGCGGATAGAAATAAACCTCCTCTTCCTTGAAGAGTGCTTAATTTGTGTTTGTGACCTTTTGTTTAAGAGAAAATGACTACGAAAGTCATTGTTTACAAAAGCATATTCGCCCTAATCTAATGTTGGCGCTGATATAATTGTTTAAAAGTTTGCCATGCATTGCAAGCTGGGCACTTTTAAGGAAAAAAAGTTTTTCTCTCTTCAACTATTTCATGTCCTATTTTGAACGTGTATCACGCAAACTCGTCTAGTTATGGTCTTCAACACCCCTATAGAATCCAATAAATTTGGCGGTCATAAAGAATTGAATGTTTTAAACATTGGGTAAAAAAAACAATAATCATCTAGACTAACATTTGAAAAGGGTCAAAAATACTGAATTTTCCTTGACATCAGTAAAACAGAACCAACATTCATTTAGGGGTCGAAGATGGCTTCGTATATCTTTTTGGAGGGAGGGGGTTGGGGGTTGAAAACGAGAGAAAGGGGAATGTCAAGATTTGTTATAGAATGTGTAAAAGGTATGAAAATTTTGTGATAGAGGGGGGCTGATAAATCTAAAAAAATAGCGGACGTCATATTTGAATCGTCTTTAAATGGATATGCATCAAGTCTAAACAAATTGAAAAATTCTAATTTGATAAGACTTGATGCATATCCATTTAAAGACGATTCAAATATGACATTATATGAATTTTTGAAATACTGTTTATATCAATGAAAGCTCATAGGTTTTTGCTTGCTATGGGTTTTATTCTATTTATTTTTTATGCGTTGATCTTCACGTATTAGTAATTAACATAGCTTCATATATTTAACTTATCAATCTTCCACATACATAGTGAATTTCTTTGGATTATCCTTTGAATCAGAAAACCTTTTGGCTGCAAAAAAAGTTCTTAAATATGTACAAAGCAATGAACCTGTGTTCCAATTATTCTCGTTAAGTGGCCATAGAACTCCATAAGTTCTTCGGACATTTTTGCATACTGTTCAGCTGATATGAAGCAAAAATTCAGTTTTGTAATACTTTTATTTGACTGTTCAACTGATCAGTCATATAGTTCTCGAGGAGTTTTGATTGTGGGTCCATAATCTTGAGCAAGGCTTGCTATCTACCATTTCCTTGAGATTATCACCAATTGCATCACATGGATCTTTCCCATGAGACGTTCCAATCCATATATGGACTTGAAATTGCACACACTGGCAAAGTTATAATGGCCACCCGAATAAACAAGTATTTTAAAGGTATTATACCATTTATCGTTTCATAATTATTCAAGTTATCTTCCAACAATTATCAACTGAAGATAAGGTGTATCATATCGATGATATGTGTTATGGTAAATCAAGATCGTACCATAACACTAATAGGTCATTAGGTATCGTTACCATACAAAAAAGTACTTTTTTTCGAACAAAATTTTCGGTGTATTATACAGTAAATAATTTGTGAATAATATTTTTTCCTGCAGTTCTACTTTAGGTGGTATCGTTCAATTATGATTCATTATAATTCATAAAATATTTGTTTTTAACCATTACGATATACGTAAACATAATTTAATAAGCGAATACTCAAAAACCGTTAAAATTAAATATTTTAACCATTTCATCTTCAGTGCAGTCTTTCATATTAACTCCAATGTAAAACATAAGAGAAGAGCTCATAATTATTGTTATTTTTCTATTATCGAAAACGAGGATACAAAAGTTGGACAAATTGAAGAGATTGTGAAAGATTTTAATGGCACATATTTTTTATTCAATCCAATACAATCCAATCCAATCCAAGAAGAACATTAAATGATTGGTTTGAGGTTTCATCATTCGACAAACAAAGGTATATTATTATAGTCAGCAATACTGTTCACAAGTAGATTACAATTCAGTTAGAAAGTAATATCTACTTAATAAAATTGCAACATACCCTTCACGTAGACTACATATTATAATGATCAGTATTATAACATGAGTCATACATTTTGTGATAATAAACTAAAAATTACGTATTGTTAAAACAGTTTCCTGTTTTTTTGTTTATCGTGACCATAATTCATATCTTTCCTTCGTTATATCATACAATGAATAAAGAAGGGATATACTATACGGCACTGTTAATTTCTTGTTAATGAAATAATTATCATATATAGAATACGCCATTTATGGTTACTTAAAATTTGAATGGTTTCTTACAGTACACCAGCATTATAAACGGATGATACGCATAATGGTGATTACAACATGAATAGAAAATGTATAATAATGATCATACAGCTAATGGTAATTTTCTATTCGGGGGGCCGCTGCTCCATCTGATATGAAAATAATTTTTGAGCAATATATTGAATTTTGTTTTATGAAATCTATCAATTTTGATATAAACAACTGAACTGCTATTGATTCATGGGTCAATACTCAGATATTATGATAAAGATTTTTTTCCAATTTATTGTCCATCTTGTAATATACTTCAAAGGTTTGCTAATAAACAGGATCAACCACAAGATTTAATTGTATTATCACTAAAGTTAAAAAATAATAATTTAAGAGTAGGCCCTTTCCAAATAACAGCCTTTATTTTTAAAACATTCAAAGACACTTAAAAAATCCAAATTGTCATTATAATTACATTTAATTGGCTACTGTGTGGTGTTGGGACCAAATTATAAGACGAGTTGGCGCGATACACGGTAAAAATTTAACATGAAAAATTTGTTGCTGCCCATCTTGCAGTGTATGGCGAACTTTTAGGCTATTATATAGCCTTTATTAAAATAAAATTTCGTCCAATTCTAAGATAGTCATGTTTTTCGCATTGAATTTAAATTTTAAAATATATTTTTAGTGTGTAGGATCGATTTTACAATTTTATTTTATAAAAGAGAGGACGATTTTCTAAAAGTCACTCATACATCACTTTTTTGTAAGGGGCTCTTCATAAACCACGTAGACTTCTCTAAAGGGAGTGGGGGAATTGACCAAAGTCTACGCTCCATAAAAAAAAATCAAAAAATTGTATGGAGAAAAGTCTACGAGGGGGGAGGGGGGAGGGAGTCTGAGATTTTCAAAAATGAGTACGTGACCCTAAGGCAGTGCATTTTTGTGTTATGTTGATTTAAAAAAAAATCGATCAAAAACATAAGCCCTTTTCAAGTGATAGTCTAGATACATTTTGAAAAAACAAAGTATGCAAAGTTGCTTTAAAAGACATAGTCTACCCACCCACAAAGTTTCATTGGATTCTGAGAGGGTGCTGCCGATCACGAAGACGAGTTGGCAGAATTTTCCTTATGTGGTTAGAGACCCTTCTAATCTGAAGGGGGGGGGGGGGGGAGGGTGGTTTCTCTTTCAAACAAAAAAATAGCAATTTGAACCAAACATGAATATTATCCATGCAACACAAACAAAAAATATGTATTTATCGGGTAGGCAGCATGTTCTGATAGTAGTTTGAACCTTTGAACTCTTGACTAAGAAGATAATCTATGTCTATGAAATGCATCAACACAGAAAGAAAAACTGGTAAAAGCTACCGTTCCAAGCGTTAAATTAAAAACACAAACCATGGTTTTTTTTTGCAGAAATTACATACATAAGCAAACGAAAATATTAATATTAATATAAACTACACGGCACCTCTGGTAATGAATGAAGAACTTAAAACCTCAACTTCACGGATGGAAAATAACTACCATTCACCACAATACGATAATTTACTCAGTTCGCTGCACCCCTAAGCACATCTCTGGTTACGCTTGTAGATCTTATGACCACAACTCTAGGGAGTTTTTGGATAACCAAGAATATCGGTGCATCTCATAAATTTATTTTATTCAATTCAAAGAAACCTTCAGCGATACGCACTCCATCAGAAAAAAATGTTTAAAATATCATTTGTTTCATTAGTCGATATTGAAACGTATATTAAAAGCATTTTTGAACCATAATATCCATCAAAATTAATCTTGTTTCTAGATTCTCCAGCAGAACCATTACCATCATCTACCAAGAACATGAATTATAATGCTCATACCTATAGCAAAGACTATCAGACATAACTTTCTGAATAAAATATTCCACTTTTTATCGACATGCACTCTAGAACTCTCTATCCCCTACTTTCCCAAACATTGGTTCGTAACTGGAAAATCTTCGTTTTTTAACTAGTTGTTTTTTTCTTTGTTATGTCAATTGCTCAGCTGTCCCTTCACTCCTTTTCTTAAAAACGCTCTAACGAGCATATCAGTAGAACGATTATTATTGGAAAACTATGGAAGATTAAATAAAAAATACAAAATACAAAAAAAAAACACTTTAAAAAAAACTATGACCAGGAAACGCGAGCATATTTCTTTAAATTTCACTAGAAAAAAGCGTATCCTTTGACTTTCAGACTTCTTCAGTGTCGAGCACTCGACAGAGATAGTTTGAAATAAATGTTCAAGTTTTTTATTTTGTTTTTTAAGGTGGTCAAGTGAAGTGGTCAGCTTTGTTCAACAAAATTGAAAAAAATGCAAATTAGTGATGGCAGATATATAACGTTCATCACCTCAATAAATGTTATTGCATTACATTTATTTAAGTTATATCCATACGTGACTTCTAAAAGCTGAGGTAAGCTTACTTTATTATAGAAATTTATCTTGATTTCTCTGTGTAACTTGCATTTGCCACAAACGTATTACACACGTTGTACCTTTTTTACAGTCACTCATTACGTCAATATTTACGCAGCATAATATTTTTAATGTTGATCTGTTAAAGTGTTTGGTTAAATGCTTTTCAACCAAGAATATTGTCCTGCTAATTGAGTATTTAAATATTTTTCTTTAGATAATTCATGAGTGACGATCAAAGTTCATCCTGTTTTTAATTATTATAATTTACTGAGAGTCCCAAAATATGAAAATAATCAAAATTTGTAGATCTAAAATATCCAAATTCCTTTATTCCTGTATGTTTTCGCAAATGTAAAGATTAGCTTTCTCAACAAGGACGAATGGGTTAACTCTTATTACGGATTTCACTTCACGGTGAAAACAAATCATTGAGAAAAAGCATACCAAATGGAAATCACTGTCAGAAATCAGATTTACCAGATCATGAAAATGGTTTATTTTTAAACCAAATAAAACGAAAGATTGATCCTTATTAGGGTTTACACTTCGCTTCTTACTAAAAGTGCCACGAGCGAAGTGAAAACCCTAATAAGGATCAATCTTTCGTTTTATTTGGTTTAAATATAAACCATTTTGATGATCTGGTAAATCTGCAATCTTTATTCCAGGAAAGTCTTGAGAAACCTGGAATATCTGTTCTATTCAGAACTGAATTAGACTTAGAATAAGAAACCTTAAACGAACAATATACTCCACAAACTATCAACAGAGTCCTTATTGTGCCTGTTGATCTATAGTCCATAGTCCAGGAGGTTCTTGAATAAGGAACATCCATTAATGCGTCGAGCATTAATTCACTTAGACGTCTCTCCAGAAAGATGCTCCAAATTCATAAACTATCAATATAGGTATATCTGGTTATGCTTGTAGATCTAATACATTAAAGCCAGAGATATTTTAGAACAGTTGGAAGCAAAACAAATTAGCTGACATTAGTTATGATTTAAGAACTTGATCTTTGCTCACATGAAGACTTTGCTGAATTATAACAGCTTTTAGCCAGATTGTTTTTTTTGTGTGCAACGATTTTGAAAGTATTCAGACTAGCGTGGGTAGCGTATTGGAAAAAGTAAACTTCTTCAGATCAAACCAGAACGTTTTATTTCCATCTGTGTAATATTAAGTAGCTATTGCTTAAAATAATGATGTCAAGTATTATTTTATAATCGCATGAACAAATGTAGTGCTCACAAATATCACTTGACCGGACTCTAGAAATAGAATTAAAAAAATCAAGCTGGTTTACATACAATTTCAAACAAAATGAGACATTGCACAGACGTTAATAATCCTAAATGGTATATAAATATGTAAACACTTTTCATTGAGATTTTTGAGAATAATTTATGGAACAAAATACCACATTATTGCTCGATAACACACATACCATATATTCATGCATTAACATCTACTTTAGGTCTAGCGTATGGCCTATGCAGTTGTTATAAGCATAATGAACTATGTATGTTGTAAATTCGCCTTACATCGAGCTATTCTTCTTCGTTGGAAATAATCAACTCCAGCGCGGGTCTGACATCGAACGGGGAGCTCCTTAAATTTGGGGATTGTACTATTCTTTTTTCTCTGTCGTTCTATTTAAAAAAGTAATTAAGGTAATAAAGTTTATTATAATTTCTTTACATTGCCATGGTAAGCTTCTACAAATGCTTTTATATTGGACATGTTTCAGCGCAATGTTTCTGTTATTTTAAAGCCACTAATCGCCATCATACGTGAGGGAGCCTAACGTTACAGGCAAGCAGGGTTGCGGCTTATCATTTTTGACTCAGGCATATTCATTTGCCAATATCTCCTTTCAGAGGGTCGATTTGATAATATAATGTATGATGAACTTGTAGTGCATGAGTAGACCTACAATTTTGTCTAACAGTACATTGCTCTAACTCCTATATCTTCGACATGAGAGCGTATATTCACAGTGATCTTAACGATGATAATCGCGTGATCTTCACCGCGAATATCATCGCGAAGATCACTGCGTATATACGCTCTTATTCCTCAGATATAAGAGATAGAGCTATGTATTGTTAGACCAAGTTGTAGGTCTACTCAAGCACCATAAGTTCATCATACATCATATTTTGAAATTGAGCTTCTGAGAGGAGCTATCGGCAAATGAATATGGATAAGTCAAAAATGATAAGCCGCAACCTTGCAGGCAAGGATGGAAAATCACCCAAAACAAACGAACGCTGACGAAATGTGAACCAATTAAGCACACCACAGTAGCAAGTGGGCCAATTCAAAGGCGTCAGTATGTTTAGTTTACCTTCGAACTTGATCAAAATTAAAATGTTTCTGTAGCTTTAATGTAGGCTGAAAAGGAGGAAGACAAACTGTATGGTCAGAAAGAGTTTAAGTAGTGCTCGACCATGCCTGTTGAGTCCATATTACAAAGTCCAGCCTCTACAAATGATAAAACATATACTATATGAGCCGTTGCAGGCATACCTACTGCTTGTCTTCCTCCATTTCAGGCTACAACAAATCAACAGAATAATAAAGTTTTGATTCAGTCCAGGGTAAACTAAACATAATTAAACTTATATTTGTATAAGCTTATTACTGTGATGAGCATTTGGCGGTAGTTTGTTTCGAATTATTTTCAAATCACACACCTTTTTCCTGCTGCTGGTGGCCAGTAGCAGTCCCTGGCTTCCAATAGTTATAAACTTAATTGTTTATATCACCATCATCTGTAAATAAAACCACGTTTTAAAATATAGTCAACAATAAAAGCAACAACTTATCTCAATTTTAATGTTAGTTTTTTCTACTTGAGCAGCTACTCCAGCTTTTGTATCAGTGGGAAGCGAATCCTCCGTGCTTATATCGGATTCGTTTTTGAACCTAGGTTGGAACTAGTTCCAACTTGCAATACCCGAACTTATCGTCAGTGCAAACCTCATTCCGATACTGGTTACAAATAAAATCATACACACTGACGTTCAACATAAAACAAGCCGACCCAATCTTGATACCCGATCGAAGTTGGAACTGAATCAAAAACGAATTCGCTATTAGACGAAACGAGAAGGGGTTAATCGAAAACATCAACGTTTTTACCATCTCCCTCACACCTGCAGTCACAAACTTGACATTTGCAATGCATTAAATGTACCAACACACATAAAATAAACTTCGAACACACGTACACATGCACGATTTTAAGACACACTCACACAAACGCATGAACGGTCAAAACGATATTCTTTTATGACTAAAATATTTACCTGCACTTAGTAATTCAGAAAAAGCACCAAAAAATGAAAAAAGTGCCACTAAATTATTAAGGCCTGTGCCAACAAATAATGTGTGATCAGCATTAAAAAATTAGGAATGAGCAATAAAAGATGAGAAAAGATCTTCGAATAATCTAATTGTGACCGGTAAATCTATCAAATAAAGCAACAGCTATTAGTATATGTGCAATTAAATATGGCAGTATTTCCGCCAAATTATGTAATTTGAGCACTAAACTATTCGCATATGTCTTTTAATTTTGTTGGATTTTCCCATAAAAACAGTAAAATGAGCAATGGATAAATAAATATCCATTGCTCATTTTACTGTTTTTATGGGAAAATCCAACAAAATTAAAAGACATATGCGAATAGTTTAGTGCTCAAATTACATAATTTGGCGGAAATACTGCCATATTTAATTGCACATATACTAATAGCTGTTGCTTTATTTGACAGATTTACCGGTCACAATTAGATTATCCGAAGATCTTTTCTCATCTTTTATTGCTCATTCCTAATTTTTTAATGCTGATCACACATTATTTGTTGGCACAGGCCTTAATAATTTAATGGCACTTTTTTCATTTTTTATTGCTCAAATCTCTCTTTTAATTGATGATTAATTATGCTGCCAGCAATGATTGATCCTATGCGGCAATTTCTGTTCCCCTACATTATATGAATTTCAAACAGTGAGGCGTCACAACCGACTGCGTATCGCTCCATGTTGCCTTGATCTGGACAGGTGATTAAGCCCAACGGTTGCAATCCAATTGCGAAGTAACATTAATTAAAATCCAACAACAATAATTCAACATTCACTATAATTTCTGAGAACCTGCAGTTGGGCGCCAATTTGTAGCCTTCCAGAATGATCTTCAAGCGGACTTTCTCTCCCCAACATACAAATGCAAACACGAGAGAACGGAATCACCAAACTAAAACGAGGACGCGAAGTGATGGAAATATATTCATTAATTAAACAGCTTTTGTAGCGCTGACAGAGAACATTTATTGTTGTATTGTAAATTTTCGCATTGTATTGTAGTGTTTGTTCGTCCCTCTCTCCTTCTGTGTGCGATTATTCTCATTTTCTCTCTAAACTAACCTAGTGTGCTCATGCGCTTGTGTTCTATTAGATGATGCGTGACGTCACAGAACCGGCAACGCAGCTCCTTGCGAGTCTGTGCCCCTGCGACAAACTGAATTTTAGGCGGCGTCAGAAACGGCCTACATTCACGAGACCGGAAAGCGTGGCACGGAACTCGGAACTAATAATAGCGCATGGCTATCTTCAGTCTTCAGACTGGCAAAAATCACTCCGTGGCGCCCTCACCGGACGCCACACTCCAAAGTAAAGAAGGGCTTGACTCACCAGCTGTTGATGGCTTACGATCGATGGTCTGTCGACGGGTTCGATGATCTCGATCGACGATGTGCTCAATGGCGATATGGTGAATCGGCGAATGGAATGGCGCCAAGTGCAATGGCGATTCGCGCGCCACTTCGATGGCGGTTACTTTGTCGTACCGGTATGATGACGAACCGGCGTGGAACTATCCACCGGAGATCCCTCGTGTCTCCTCGAACCGATGTGTTGTTGGATCGGTTCGCTTCCAGCAGGATGACGGTGGCCGGGAAAATCCGTCCGACGGGGAGAAGCGACTGCGTTTCCAGTGCGTATCAACTGCTGCGAATTGAAAAGAAGCGACTATAACAGGACAATGAACACAAGCACGCACATTGATTACATGAACAGCACATTTTGAGCACAATAAATTACCTGTACTAGTTTTAGCCTTTTCCTAATCGCACCAACTTTGTTACACACAATTCGTTTTCCTTATTCTATGGACGAACAGATTTTATAATTAATAAGGATATTAACATCACTAAACAAGGATATTAACAACACATTTAAACAAGAAAAACGACCACGAGCAAAACGCGCACACTTCAAAGTCGTTGAGATGTTACGGACAGAATGAACGAGACCGTGAATCCTCAGATTAAAGTTAGCAAACTCGGACAAACCGGAAGTCTGCCTTTTTCCGGGACCCTTCGTGTCCTATCGTGAAACTGGACGTACAATGAAACTTATCTCGTTTAATTAACCAGCCGTCTCTTTCCTTTTTAACTATAATTTAAATGGGCCCGCCTTAGGAAAGATTTCATGCGAATGCTTGTGTTTAGCTACTGCCTACCTTATGGAACTAAAATTCAAATTTCTTAGATCTAATTGATTATATAGAAAATTATACAAATTTCCTGATCGCTACACTCCCTACAGCTTTCGTCCACCTCCACCTGCAAGAATGCATCTGATAGAGCGATTTGACTGAAGACCTTGCAGTTCGCCAGCTTGGCGAAGATATCCTGTGGCAGAGGAAGTGGGTACTGATGAGGCTGCAGAGCGTCCTTGAGACCAGTGGAATAGTCTCCACAGATGCGGATTGCACCACTTGCCTTGCGAACAACGACGATTGGAGCTGCCCACTCTGAGAAATCGACTGGAGTGATGATATTGGCACGTTCCAGCCGGTCTAACTCCGTGTCGACGGTGCTGCACATAGCGTAAGCTACCGGCCTCTTTGGTCTGGAAGACAGGGAATTACCATCCTTCAACGTAAATTTTACCTTCGCCTTCGAACACAACCCTGGTTCATCGCTGAAAACCTTAAGAAAAGCTGCCTGGAGAGAGGTGATCGATGATGGATAGCTGCTGAGCTGATTGCAAAACTGATCCATAGGCACCGATCCGAGGTTGAACGTGTCGATTAGGTTCAGTCCAAGCAGATTGAGCTGCTGCTTGACCACGAAGAATCGACCTTCTCTTTTCTCTCCCTTGATCGCAACTTCGCATGAACACTGGAACTCCAGGTTCAAGGGTTTGCCAGATGCTATAGCAGCTTGAACAACGGCTGGACTGGCTGCTGGTTGTCCGATCTGCCTCCATGTCTGCTCGGAGATGACGCTGATATCCGACGAAGTGTCGAGTTGAAGACTGATTTGCCTGCCGTTCACTTCCGCTTTCACAAATCTCCTTCGCTTCCGGACGTTCTTCACCTGTACGCTTCTGGTCACCAATGGCTTCGACGAGTTCCGCTTTCCTGGGGATTTCACCTTTTTGGCGCTGGAGTAATACCCGTCTTTGTGACCTACCTGACCACAGTCCTTGCAGCGATTTTTGAGGAAGGGACAGTCCTTGGAATAGTGCATGGCACCGCAGTTCCAGCAAGGCGTTGCTGGACCGACACTTCGCTGATTCGAGAACCTTGACTCTGGTGATCCTCATCCCGAGCGGGAATGTTTCCCACCGAACTGTTTCCGCTTCACTGCTTGCACTGCTGTTGACGAAGACGCTGCCTCTATCATCGCTGTGTCGTGCCTGAGGTTCAGAAGCCGTTGACATTCATCCGAAATCTGCTCCAGAGTTATGTCATTCCGCTCCTCGATTCTTCTCAGCAACCGTGTCCGTACTTCCGCATCGCTTTCCGCTTTCAGCCCGCAGACGAACACGAGGCATTTGAATTGGTCCTCCGAAAGCCTCCCTAGTTCGAATTCGAGACACAGTTTGTTCACCCTGCAGGCGAACGTTTTATAGTCTTCGGTAACTTGCTTTGTGACTTGCAAGCACCGGTACCGTTTACTGATCACCGACTCTGGCATGCCAAATAAACTTTTCAGTTTACTTACCGTGTCGTCGAACTTCACCTCGTTGGGGCTTTTCGGTAGGATGTAGCTGGTGTACCTCTCGTGCTCTGACGGACCCAATTTCCGTAGCAACAATCTCACTTTTGCTTCATCGTCGAGTCGAACGGCGTCTTTGCCGATTAAATCTTGATAGCGCACGTACAAACCTGCAAACGTGACGTTTTGATGATGGTGAGGTTGTGGTTGCTGGAACATCGGCGGGCGGAGAATTGAATTTAATTGCGGCTGCTGCTGCATATTCACTCCCGGCTGAATGTTTGGCACTGCTGGATCCATTTCCCGGCACTGATTGTGGCTGCGTGTCACTCTCCGGTGAAAACATGCTGTCGTTCGCAACTCTTCTCCTTTTCCGTGAACGAAACACTTTTCACTCAATCGCGCGGAATGTTCTCATTTTTTTACTTTTCTCATCGCCACTGCTACGATCGCGTAAACGGGGTGGTCGTGTACATCATGTACAAATAAAAACATACGCGAACGCAATCAAACATAAAATAAACTACATATATTAGACAAATTAAAACTGACTGTTATTCACGGGAAGCGCACACGAAACAAGATGACGGTCTACTGTTGTATGGTGTCGTTTGTTGTTGTTATGCTGTTGCGCATCGACATGGTAACAGCTGACTACTACCAGTGAGCACAGCTGTGTTGCCGTTTGCAGCGATCGGTTGATCGCTAGGGTTGTTCATGTTCCCAACATTATTGAACCTATTCCTCATAATCTTCATACATTACTAAGCGACGTGCATTTTCCTGTTGTTTTTTTTTTCATTTACACCTGAAAAAAGACACAGTAGGAAGAATTTTGACAAAACACATTTAACGCGCACACGGGAGATAAAATGGCTGATGTTTTTCAGGTCTTATCAAGTCAGCTAAAATAACCGAATTTTTCGGTAGACATAGCCTTCGCGGAATTGACTCAAAAAGAATTGTTTAACGTTAAGAATATTCAGCGAAGGCTCGGTCCAGTTTACCGAGTTTTCTCGGTTCTCGTGTACCGAACTCTTGAATATCTCTGCCTTACCGTACTGTTCGGTTCATCTTTCATTTTTATCTGTCAAATACATCATTTATAGTAACCGAAACTCGGGTTTGGTTTTAAAACGTCACCCGAAAACATTATATATAAAACGATTTATTCGGTTTTTTGTTGGCAACCGATGTGGTTCGGTAGAAAATTGAACCGAGTTCGGTGTTATTTTCTAAGTGTGTAGCTTGTTACTCTGTAGAAGTTTTAAAATGGTCTTTATTTCTCGAATTTAAAATACACTTATGTTCCGGTGCTGCTACTCGTCGTACAAGCTCCTCTTTCTTCTCTAGGGCTGCCAGATTCTCACCCGGTTCCTTTGTGTTGCGCAACATCTATAAAATAAATCAGGTAAGGTATTTTAGAAAGAATCAAAGTAAATTCAATTCAAGGTAACTAAACAATGAAGAACCCTATATCCCTACCTTTCATTCAAAAGAAGACAAACGGCATAGGTTTGTTACTAAGTTATATAATCGTTAAGCCGGTTGGGTTCGGTCCTTGTTCTCCTTGATCGCTCGCTAGGAAGGATGTTGACTTGTTCTGCTGTGATTTCCGAGCTCATGCTCCCTTCTAGCCTTGGGCTCGTAGAATGCATGCTCGGAGAGTTGTCGGATGGTTCTGAAGTAGTTTCCGTGTTCGAATCTTCCAGCTTTTCATCAACATGATCGTCTTCATTAGAATGATAAGGAATACGTTTGAGATGTGCGGCACATCTTTTGAATTGTTTGCTTGATGAAGCCGAACGAATCGTAACATCGGTTCCGTTCTTTTAAAGACGGTGAACTCTTCAGGGGAAAAATGAGAGCTGAGCTTATTGTTTCTTTTCATACGTTTTGCAAGGACGTGATCACCAATCTCGATGATGCTAGATCTTGCTTTTCTCCGACTGTTGGCGTACACTTTTCCCTTTCTTTTTGAATTCTGTCGTAGTCTCTTGCTTCCTCATCATATACAACGGAAGGAATAAACGGCAACTTGGTACGCAATCGTCGTCTTGAGCATCAACTCCGCTGGGGCTTTCCTGTTGTTGGGTGTACTGCAGAGTGATATGTTAAGAGATATTGACGTAATTCTTTCGCCAGTCTATTCCAAGCTCTTGAGCAATCCAAAGGCATTTAAGAATAGAGCGATTCTGACGCTCTACCTCTCCGTTCATCTGGGGCCAGTAGGGGATAGTACTTTCCAGACGAATGCCTGGTTCTTTACAAAATGCACGAAACTCTTCAGACGCAAATTGAGGACCGTTATCTGCTCGCAGCAAAACAGGTAACCCATATCGTGAAAAAATTATCAGTAGCTGATCGATTGTAGACGCTGTCGTTATTTCACGCATTTCAACGACTTCCAAGTATCTGCTATAATAGTCAATGTATACGAACAAATTCTCACCATCTGGAAGTGGTCCCAGAAAATCGACTGCAATCTGTTCCTACGGTCGCGAAGGAAACTCCTTCGCGAACCATTGGTTCCGGTGGATTTGGCGCAGACACTAACATACATCCACGGCAAAGTTTTGACGAACTGTTCAATGTGCTGGTCCATTTTCGGCCACCACACGTTTGCGCGTAAGTGACCTTTCATCATTTTTAAAACTGGATGACCTCGTGTGCCAGATGCAGGACTCGCTGTTGATGGGCCTGAGGAACAATGAGCCTATCTCCTCGTAATAGTATATTACTCACAACACATAACTCTGATGATATCATTCTGTAACTCAAAGGTAAATCATCTATTAAGTCAGAATTCAGCGCTTCAAGAACCTCTTGTACGATCACATCTTCTTTACTAGCAGTCTCGATTTTCTGCCAAGTCGGGGCAGCTTATCGTTGCTGCAGCAGAAGCAATTTCTTGAATTACAAATTCTCTGCTTCATCAAACGGTTTTGGGGCTATTGTGGAAAGTCGTGACATAACATCCGCAATATTAGATTTTCCCGGTATATGAACAATGTTATGATGTGAGACTTTGGAGGCGTAACACCCACCGTTCAATTCGTGCACAAGGACGAGATGCAGGAGCAAACAAGAAAAATTAGAGCTTTACAGTCGGTGAGTAGATTGAATTATTTATCAGATAGACTTGAAATTTTTCAACACCCCATACTACCGATAAAAGCCTCTTTTTCGGTCTGACAATATCTTCTTTCTGTTCTGGTAAGAGATTTTGAGGCGTACCATACAACTCTTGGACCTCCTTGATTATTTGTTTGAATGAGGACTCCGCCTAAAGCAACTGGGCTTGCGTCTGCAAACAATGAAGTTTCATCGTTGAATTGAAAACCCGGAGGCAGCTCGCCTTCGACAATGCAGACTTTATATTCTCAAATGCGTGATCCTCGCTTTGGCCCCATTGAAATTTATTTCCTTTCTGGATGTCTTCTGAGCGGTTCATCAATTTCTGC